>VZTY01027562.1:2004-13495 GCA_013400935.1 Turnix velox
GTTTAAGGCCAGGCTGGATGAGGCATTGAGCAACCTGGTGTGGTGGGAGGTGTCCCTGCCCATGGCAGGGGGGTTGGAACTAGATAATCTTTAAGATCCCTCCCAATCCAAACCATTCTATGAAAACTGGGATGAATCCTTTTTTGACATTCCTGATCCCAGCCAGCACAGATCTGGAGAGGAACAGATGCCCTTGCTACTCAGATCTGGGGAAAGCTGCAACTAATGGGTATTGATCAGAGGAGAAAGCAGTTCTGTGGGCACAAATTTATGCAGGAGCTTGAAAAGAAGTATTTCCCTACGAGGGGAAGGGAGTGAATAATCAAGCTCTGAGACAAATGCTAATCAGCGTTGCATTTTGCCTCTTGAGTCTCCAGACAGAGTGTTTAATCTCTGGAATTTAATATTTCCCTGGTGAGAAGTTGGACAACTTCAAGAGATTCCTGTTTGAAAAATGGAACTTGGCGTGCCTTAGGTTTAGATCTCTCTCTGATAGTAGGGAGGAGAGCTCAGGCTTGTCCAGGAGCTGACTGGGCTTCAGACCTTTGAGCAAAACATGAAAACATTCATTTCTTCCCTTCTTTTCTTGAGCCACCAACAGAGGAATGGGTTTTAATCAAAAGCTCCCAAGGATGGCTTTCAATCAGACACAAAGGCACAGGAGTTTTCTGCACAAGAGAAGCAATGACACAAACATTTTGTCACTGGGAAATATTTTAGCAGAGATGAAGCTTCAGTTGTTTGTTATCTGGAAAAAAGAATCTCTTACAAGCTGGGGGCCCCTCTGCTTTGAGGACAGGCTGAGAGAGATGAGGATGTTCAGCCTGGAGAAGAGAAGGATCCCAAGGAGAACCTTCTAGTGGCTTCCCAGTGCCTGAAGGGGCTGCAGGAAAGCTGGGGAGGGGCTGTTTGCCAGGGCATGGAGACACAGGATGACGGACAATGGTTTGAAACTAGAGCAGGACAGTGTTTAGATGAGAAATTGGGAAGTAGTTCTTGACCATGATGGTGGTGAGACATTGCCCCAGGTTGCCCATAGAGGTGAAAGCCCCATCAATGCCTGGAGACATTGAGGCCAGGCTTGCTGAGGCTCTGAGTAACCTCATCCAGAGCAGGATGTCCCTGTCACTGCAGGGGGTTGGACTAGATGGTCTTTGAAGGTCCCATCCAACCCTATAATTCTATCTATCCTCTTTTTTTTATGGGGGGTAGTCCCAGTTGCTGCATAGCATTGAATCCAGACCCTAGGAAATAGGAGAAGAATGGATTTATAGAGATGCAAGTTGGACATTTGACAACTGTAGGTTGAGGCAGATGATTAATCAATAACTGGTTTCCATCCCAGTTTTTCATTGTGTTGGTGAGATCTCCTTTAAAACGGTCTCAGATGGATTAATCTTGTATTATGTGCTCTGGGCTTGCTTCTGAGGGGCTGGAAAGTCTCCCAGATGGTGTGCATGCTCAAACACTCATCTCTACAGAGACATATCTATCAGGCAGATGGAGAGAGTTGGGCTTGTTTGGTCTGCAGAAGAAAAGGCTACAGGGTGATCTTAGAACTCTTTCCAGTACCTAAATGAGCTGTAGGAAAACTGGGGAGGGACTCTATCAGGGGTTGGAGCTATAGGATGAGGGAGAATGGTTTTTAGCTGAGAGAGGAGAGATTTAGATTAGATATTAAGAAGGAATTCTTTACTGTGAGGGTGGTGAGAGACACTGGAACAGGTTGCCCAGAGAGGCTGTGGAGGCCCCGTTCCTGGAGGGGTTCAAGGCCAGCCTGGATAAGGCTTGGAGCAACCTGGTCTAGTGGGAGGTGTCCCTGCCCATGGCAGGGGGTTGGAACTCGATGATCTTTGAGGTCTTTTCCAGCTTTAACCATTCTATGATGCTGTGGTTCTGTGATGTCTCAGTACCTTGGTCTAGCTTTGATCAAAGTCCTCCAGAGGAACCTGCTAACCTGGACCTTTCTACAGCTGACTTTAAGAGAGGATGTGTGTGAACTCCCAAACACTCTGTGCCATCATCCATGGAGAAATATGGGTTACTGGAAAGAAGCATCTAATGTTCTTTTCATAGAATCATAGAATGATTTGGGATGGAAGGGACCTTCAAGATCATCTAGTTCCAAGCCCCCTGCCATGGACAGGGACACCTCCCACCACACCAGGTTGCTCAATGCCTCATCCAGCCTGGCCTTAAACACCTCCAGGGAGAGAGGAAGCATCCACAGCCTCTCTGGGCAACCTGTCCCACTGTCTCACCAACCTCACAGCAAAGAAACTCCTTCTTAATTCCACCCTAAATCTCCCCTCTTCCAATTTGCATCCATTCCTCCTAGTCCTGCCATCCTGCACCCTATTAAATAATCCCACCCCAGCCTTTCTGTAGCCCCCTTCAGGTATTCACAGGATAGTAAGCAAAACAGAAGGTTTAGAAAGATGACCCATATTGAAGGAATGATGGAACACGTTTGTTTNTTCGTGGTCCTCCTCTGGACCTGCTCCAACAGCTCAATGTCCTTCTTCTGTTGAGGGCTCCAGAACTGGACACAGTAACTGGATAAGTTGGGGTCTCACCAGAGCCCAGTAGAGGGGCAAAATCCCCTCCCTTGCCCTGCTGGCCACACTTCTCTTGATGCAGCCCAGGGTTGGGTTGGCTTCTGTGCTGCAAGCTCACACTGCTGGCTCATGGTGAGTTTCTCATCCACTGACACCCCTAAAGAAGGGAAACTGTACCTTGCTAATAAAGAAAAAAAAAAAGAAAAGAAAGAATATGATTTAGGGAGAGAAAACAAATATTTATTTGTTCCTCCCAGGCAAGAGTTCTGGCGTTCCAGCACTTATTTTGGAAATTTCATGGCAGTGATTTCATCCTTTGTAGCCACTTGTGGCTGGGAACATTTTTACCCTGGTTGCCAAGTAACAATCACTAAGCATTTGTGTCTCCATCAGCGAGAGGGGAGTGGAGGGAATGGGTAAAAATCTATTTTCAGAGGCATAATCATGGGTGGCTCTTTGTAGGTTAACGGTTAAGTTCTCTCCCTTCAAGGTCTTGGGATTTACAAACCAGGGAAATAGAAAGCAAAGAGACTAAAGAGGAGGGGGTTTTGGTTTTTTTTGGTTTTTTTTATATATCATTGTTATTACTCTTCCCCAGCAGAGTGGCTTAGGGTGATTAAGGAGGCATTAACGATGTTGGACGTCAAGTCCCATGTGCTACAGGAGCACCATAATCCCCTCCTCAGGGCCAGGCTGTGACGTGCTCATTAAACCCCTCCTTGTTTTCTGGTGGACCTGCAGACCCCTCTCTGCCCTCATTTTATGCTCCCAGGTCACCTAACAGCCAATTTTTCCCTCCCAGCAACAAGGGAGATAGGACTTTTTAATAGGGACCAGGATGACAGGACTAAGAGCAATGGAAGAAAATTGGAAGAGGGGAGGTTTAGGATGGAAATAAGAAATTCTTTCCTGTGAGGTTGGTGAGACACTAGAAAAGGTTTCCCAGACAGGTTGTGGATGCCCCCTCAATCTCTGGAGGTGTTTAAGGCCAGGCTGGATGAGGCACTGAGCAATCTGGTGTAGTGGGAAGTGTCCCTGTCCATGGCAGAGGGGTTGGAACTAGATGATCTTGAAGGTCACTTCCAACCCAAACCGTTCTATGAGATTCAGCAAAGTGTCCTACCAGCATAGCAGAGGTTGCAGTTTGGTCCTGGAAGTATGTTCTACACTGCCATGGGTTTTTCCTTTTCTGCTTCAGTGCCACCAGTGCCACTGAGTTCCTTGTCCAACAAGCAGGATGTTTTCACACTGATATCCTGAGAACTTCTCAGGAAAACCTTCTCTCATGTCTGACCCCTCCTGAGCTTTTTTGGAACATCCTCCAACACTCTGTTTGCCAGCAATAGGATAAGGGGCAATGATTTGAAACTAGAGCAAGGCAGGGTTAGATGAGACATGAGGAAGAAGTTCTTCAACATGAATATGTTGAGAATAAGGTGCTCAGAGAGGTGGTGGAGTCTCCATCCCTTAAGACATCCAAGGCCAGGCTTTCTGAGGCTCTGAGCAACCTCATCTAGTGCAGGATGTCCCTGTCACTGCAGGGGGCTGGACTAGATGGCCTTGGAAGGTACATCCAACTGAACTCATTCTATAATTGTGTGATTCTAAAAAACTGTGATGAAGCAGAAATGACAGATTGAGAGCTGGATGTGTTCAGCCTGGAGAAGAGAAGGCTTCAGGGAAGCCTACATTTCCTGAAGGTATCTCAGAAAAAAATGGGTAAAATATCTTTCCAGGGGTGTGTAGCAATGGGACAAGAGATTATAGAATCATAGAATGGTTTGGCTTGGAAGGGACCTTAAAGATCATCTAGGTCCAACCTCCCTGCCATGGGCAGGGACAAAGGGAGCTTTAGATGTGACATTAGGAAGAAACTGTCTACTCTGAGTGTGGTGAGACACTGAATCTGGTTGTCCAGACCTTAGTTTTGGAGGCCACATCCATAGAGGGGTTCAAGGGTAGGCTGGACCGGGCTTCCAAATCTCCCCAGAGCAGGTGATGGAACCTCCAAGGTGAGGTGGAGCTTCTCCACATGCTGCTGTCCTCCTTGTCATTGCTTGGGGATGGAGTAGGGAATGTCCCTACCCATGGCAGGGGGGTTGGAACTAGATGATCTTGAAGGTCCTTTCCAACCCAAACCATTCTAGGATTCTCTGACTGGTGGTGGCTCTCAGCAAGGCAAGGTGGGATGTGACCAGGGGTGAGGTGTGGGCTGTAGTGTCACTGCTGACTGTGGAGCTGAAACAAGCAGCTTCCTGGAAACTGTGATGCAGATAAGGCTTAATGCTCACATCTGCACCAGGAGGCACCATCTGTGTTCCAGGAAATATTTACCTTTGATAAATTTTCATCTTAGACCTTCTGGAAAGAGAGAAAGAAAAAAAAAAGAGGGAAAAAAAAGAAAAGAAATCCCCACTGATTTGCAGGGGAAAAAATATTTTCTCCTTCCACTTAGAAAGTTGGAAGCAGCTCCCAGGGCTCAGAGAGAACATTGAAGGGCTTTGGGGTGAGGTTGAGGAAGTTTATTTTCAAGTGGATTTTGACTTGTATCTCCCAACTTCATTGTCCTCTCCTGGTGGCCTGAGATTTGGGAAATGGTACAAGCCAGACATAGGATCCCTAGTGGAACACAGGAGCCTTTAAAAGTCTAAGGAGGGGGAAAAAAAATCTGTGGGGTTTTTTTTCAGACCTTCATCTGAGCTGCATTTCATGGAGCAGGAGAGATAAGGAGACCTGTGGGACCTCCTTTTTTAAGCACAAGCTTGGTCCTGGGCTTCACAGCTCCCTATCAGCCAGTCCCTGCCTATCTGGGGAGAGGCACATGGCATTCCTGCCCACAGCAGTGTTGTCACTCAGTCCTGGAGGTGTTGAGAGAAAGGCAGATGGGGCCATATCTCCTTGGCCTCCACCCAGCAGATCCCAGCCTGCTTCCAAGCAGATCTGCACGTCCTGATGTTCAAGCATTCCCTCCCCCCTGTGCCACCAACTGGCTGGGACATCTCAGCTGGCACCTACTGAGGCTGCTTGATCAAATGCAAGGTGGCTGAGCCATTTCTGCCTCCTTGGCTGCTTTTTGGACCCATCTGCTCTCCTTTCCCTCAAAGCTGACAAGTGATTTTGGTGACTGAACCCAAGCAGCTGCTGCTTCCAGAGGTGTTTTTTTTTTTCCAGAGATGAAATGAAGGCAAAAGGCAGTGGATGGATCAGCTTGTTGGTTTAGCAAAGCACCTGAGGTTCAGAGGAGATGTTAAGGTGGTGAGAAGCATCACACTGAGCCTGGAAGCCTGGTTGCTCCAGGGCAGCTCCTGGGGAACTGGTCCACCAACTCTTAGGTGACAATCACTTATTGGTGTGAATTGAAATACAGCCTGGAGGTGGAAAGAGGTGGAAGATGAGAACTACAAGGGTGGTGGAGATGAGTAATAGATATGGTGAGGCAATGGAAGAGGTTGGTGATGGAGGCTCCATCCCTGGAGACATCCAAGGCCAGGCTTGCTGAGGCTCTGAGCAGCATCATCTAGTGCAGGATGTCCCTGCTTACTGCAGGGTTGGACAAGTTGGTCTTTGAAGGTCCTTTCCAAGTCTCATGATTCTAACTTCTTTTGCTGTTAAGTGCTTGGTTGACAACCATTTATTGGGGTGGATTGAAATATAGCCTGGAGATGGAAAGAGGTGGAAGATGAGAACCACAAGGGTGGTGGAGATGAGTAATAGATATGGGGGATGCTTGGTGAGGGACTGGAAGAGGTTGGTGATGAAGGCTCCATCCCTGGAGACATTGAAGGCCAGGCTTGCTGAGGCTCTGAGCAACATCATCTAGTGCAGGATGTCCCTGCTTACTGCAGGGTTGGACAAGTTGGTCTTTGAAGGTCCTTGCCAAGTCTCATGATTCTGACTTCTGTTGGAGTTGAGTGCTTGGGTGACAACCAGTTATTGGGGTGGATTGAAATACAGCCTGGAGGTGGAAAGAGGTGGAAGATGAGAACCACAGGGGTGGTGGAGATGAGTAAAACATATGGGGGATGCTTGGTGATGCACTGGAAGAGGTTGGTGATGGAGGCTNTGAAATACAGCCTGGAGGTGGAAAGAGGTGGAAGATGAGAACTGCAAGGGTGGTGGAGATTAGTAATAGATATGGAGGATGGGGGATGCTTGGTGAGACACGAGGTGTCTATTCTAGAGAGGTGGTGGAGGCCCTATCAATGCCTGGAGACACCAAAGGCCAGGCTTGCTGAGGCTCTGAAAAACCTCATCTAGAGCAGGATGTCCCTGTCACTGCAGGGGGTTGGACTAGGTGGCCTTTGAAAGTCCCTTCCAACCCTATGATTCAATGATCATAGAATGGTTTGGGCTGGAAGAGACCTTAAAGATCATCTAGTTCCAACACCCCTGCCATGGTGATCCCACTAGATCACCTCTTAGCACTGGTATCAAATAATTTTCTGAGTGGAATTGAGCTGAAAGGTTTGAGAGGCAGAGGGTGTAAGGGCAGAGCAGGGTCAGACTGGGTTTGGGCTGCTAAAAATAGCAGCAGAGTGGAGTCTGTCCTTGGTTAATCAGGGTTTTGTTAAGGCCAGACATGAAGACCCAGTTCAAGACTTTCATTGAAAAGGCTTCATTTACAGAGCTCCCAAACTGGCCGATTGCCCACTGGGGTGACACTGGACACTGGGCAAGGGGCCAGTTTGACCAGATGACTTCAGAATCCTCTTCCTCCTCCTCCTCCAAAAAGGCTGTGCTGAAATATTGGCCCAGNCTAAGCTCAACAAAATGTTCACTTCTGTCCTCAGGCAACCCTGTCACACCAGAAACTTCCTCTTTTGGCCAGAACCTCCCATCTTTTTCTGCTTTCACACATCAGCAAAGATTTGGAAGGTGAATTGAGCATCTTTGCCTGTTTTAGAGGGAATTGGAAAGGAAAATGAGCAATTCATGATGATGAGAGGACTGGAGCACCTCCTTTCTGAGGACAGGCTGAAGGAGTTGGGGTTGTTCAACCTGGAGAAGAGAAGGCTCAGGGGGGACCTCAGAGGAGCTTCTCAGTACCTGAAGGGGGCTACAGAAAGGCTGGGGTAGAACTTTTGAATAGTGTCCAGGATGGCAGGACTAGGAGGAATGGATTCAATTTGGAAGAAAGTGGAATTGTTCCTGCTCCAGCAGGGAGATTAGACTAGATGATCCTTCAAGGTTCCTTTCATTCCCTGACATTAAGTGATTGGGGAAGATTTTTACCCTGAAGATCTCATTCTTAGGTTTTCATCTGGGATGCTAGCATATGCTTGCCAGTGGCACCCATGTGGGGTAGCACAGAGCATCAAACTGGTTTCATAGAATCATAGGGTTGGAAGGGACCTTCAAAGATCATGTAGTCCAACCCCCTGCAGTGAGCAGGGACACCCTGTGCTAGNCCCCCTGCAGTGAGCAGGGACATCCTGCACTAGATGAGGTTGCTCAGAGCCTTCAATGTCTCCAAGCATTGATGGGGCCTCCACCACCTCTCTCTGGGAAACCTGGGTTAGTGTTTCCCCACCTTCATGGGGAAGATTTTCTTCCTCATTTCTCATCTAACCCTGCCCTCCTCTAGTTTCAAACCCCTTTGCCTCATCCTGTGTCTCCATGCCATGGCAAACAGCCCCTTCCCAGCTTTCTTGTAGCCCCTTCAGGCACTGGGAGACCACTTTGAGATCTCTTTAGGATCCTTCTCTTCTCAGACTGAACAGCCCCATCTCTCTCAGCTTGTCCCCATAGCAGAGGTGCTCCAACCCTCACATCATCCTCATAGCCTCCTCTTGACCCTCTCCAATAGTTCCATGTCCCTCTTGAGGGCTCCAGAGCTGGATAAGATAACTCCAGCTGGGTTCTCAGCAGAGAAAAGAGCATTTCCTAGAAGAAATTATTCCTTCAAGGGAAAGGGAAACAGAGGACAGTGGAGGGACAGGGCAAGGTGTCCTGATGGCAGTCCCAGGAAAAGCCCTGGGGCCATCAGAGTGGGCACATACATCACTTTTCATACCTTGACAGATCTCCAGCTCCTAACTTGGAGAGAGATTAACTTTGTTTGCCCACAGTCAGCTGATTAAAAGGCTATTTTCTGCTCATTTGTTCACTAATTAGTGATGAAATGCAAATGATATGCAAATGGGCTGCTGTGTGCACAGCCAGCTCCAAAGCCTGGCCACCTTCTTCTTCCCTCTGAGGCATTTGGACTCTTTGAGCATCTGCTTGGAGGAACAGGATGAACCCACTTGTGATACCAGCACACAGGGCTGGAACAAAACAGTGTGGAGAGAGTGAGGAAAAGCCAACCACTGCCTGGATGCATCTGTTTTGGATGCATGAGGAGATGGAATCCAGCTTATGCAAAGATCTTCATTAAATAAACAGCCACAAACCACACAAACAAGCCTTCCATGGACCACGCTCCTTGATGCTCTTCTTCACCAGGATCCTGGCTGGAGTCCTGTTTTGTGGAGCAGCCCCTCATGTTGCCAATCAAAATGCCATTAGTTTTGCTGGATGTGGGGGCAAAATGGTGTTTCTTTAAAGATCAGCCTTGGAAAGCACAAGGGAAGCATCAAAATCAGTTCCCAAGCCCTTGCCACAAAGAATAATTGTAAATATATACACATTTTATATCACAGAATGTCAGGGATTGAAAGGGACCTCAAGAGACCATCTAGTCCCATCCCAACATGGAGCAGGAAAAGCTAGATCAGGTCACAAAGGGAGGTGTTTCAGGTGGAGTTTGAATGTCTCCAGAGAAGGAGACCCCACACCCTCTCTGGGCAGCCTGGGACACTCTTCTCTCATCCTCACCCTGACAAAGTTTCTTCTTCTATTTCTGTGGAACCTCCTGTGTTCCAGTTTGCACCCATTGCCCCTTGTCCTGTCATTGGAGGTCACTGAGAAGAGCCTGGCTCCATCCTCCTCACACTCACCCTTTCTTATTTATCAACATGAATGAGGTCACCCCTCAGTCTCCAGTTTTCCAAGCTCAAGAGTCCCAGCTCCCTCAGCCTTTCCTCAGCAGGGAGATGTTCCAATCCCTTTAACATCTTCATGTCTTTGCTCTAGACTCTTCCCAGCAGTTCCCTGTCCTTTTTCAACTGAGGACCCCAAAACTGGACACAATATTCCAGCTGTGCCCTCACCAGGGCAGAGTAAAGGGGGAGGAGAACCTCTCTCCACCTACTGACCATGTCCCTTCTAATACAGCCCATGATGCCTTGGGGCTTCTTGGCCACAAGGGCACATTGGTGGCTCATGGTCACCCTGGTGTCCACCAGGACCCCCAGGTCCCTTGCAGTGCTCTATAACAGGTCTATATATATATATATATATTCATCTGTACTTCTAACTTGGCTTCTATTCTTCTTTGGCTTGAAAGCTCAGACCATTGCATTGGTCTGGAACCACATTTCCTTTCTCCCAGGCAGCTTTTTATCCAAGCCAAGAGAAATAAATAAATAAGGACCTCATGGAGTGAAAGACTATATTTAATGAGGCCGAGGAGTCCTCCTGAAAGCCAGTTGTGAAAACTTTTAAGAAGTGCCTGTTTCCTGGAAGCTCTCACAACGTGCTGGGAGAAGGGAAAAACCCTACTGGGCTGGTTGGTTTTGGATTTTTTTTTTCCTTGATGGCTGAAGTGACTTTTGCAGCTGGTCTTGATTTCCCTGCATCTTGCTCATGTTCTTGGTGCTTGTAACAGCAATGAAATATAAATCATGGCTTCCCTGGCACTGGGGAAGTATTAGGGGGGTGTTGGTGCTGGCAAAAGAAGGGCGCCCATGCCAAAAAATATTAATCCTGATTATCACTTGGCTTCCTTTATGGCTTGAGGAGATGAGGCTGGAGGGATGGAGGATCTATCTCCCTTCTGAGGACATGCTGAAGGAGGCGGGGTTGTTCAGCCTGGAGAAGAGAAGGCTCAGGGGGGACCTCAGAGTGACTTCTCAATACCTGAAGGGGGCTACAGAAAGGCTGGGGTAGGACTTTTTCATAGGGTGCAGGATTGCAGGACTAGGAGTAAGGGATATAAATTGGAAGAGGGGAGATTTAGGCTGGAGAGAAGAATGAAGTTCTTGACTTTGAGGGTGGTGAGACACTGGGACAGGTTTCCCTTTTTCAATAGGGTGTAGGATGGCAGGACTAAGAGTAATGGATGTAAATGGGAAGAGGGGAGATTTAGGGTGCAAATAAGAAAGAAATTCTTGACTTTAAGGGTGATGAGACAGTGGGACAGGTTGCCCAGAGAGGTTGTGGATGCCCCCTCAATCCTTGGAGGTGTTTAAGGCCAGGCTGGATGAGGCATTGAGCAACCTGGTGTGGTGGGAAGTGTCCCTACCCATGGCAGGGGGGTTGGAACTAGATGATCTTGAAGGTCTCTTCCAACCCAAACCATTCTATGATTATTTTTTGGCTTCCCCTGTGGCTAGAGGAATGAGGCTGGATTCATGAATAATAGAGTGGATGCAGGAGGCTTAATAAAGGACAGAATTCAGGGTGAGTGTAACTCTCATCATGTCTGGAGGCAGGTTCATGTTATCCTCCCTCTTGACTCATTTTTAGGGGGGATTTGTGTCTGCCCATCAGCTGTGCCCTCACCTATGGCTGCCTGGTGCTCACCAGCAGGTGGAAAATAAAGGGGACAGGGCTGTTGTGGACTTTAAAAGGGCAAAACTAAGATATGGCTGCCTGGGAGCCTTCAGGCTGTGTCTGTGTGTCTATTAAATATACATGGCCCTGCTGTTTGTGGGACACCATATGTGTTCCCGGGAAGGAGCCAGGCTGATGGATGTGTGACTTGCTGAAGCAAGATCCTCTGTACCTAGACCTCTGGTGAATTAAATCTGTTACTGTTTTCAGCTCATCAAATCAGTCTCCCCCTCCCCAGTACTGGTTATGGCAAAGCTGCTTTGGTTGGGAAATGGCAA
>VZTY01027568.1:0-14166 GCA_013400935.1 Turnix velox
CAACACTTGTTTTCTGAGCTTATTGGAAACTTCAAGCCTTCATTCACTCTCAAGCATTGCCTGCTAGCTAGTAGAAGGCACAATAAGCAAGCGTTGCAAACTGTGGACTGCATTCAGAACTGCAGAGAACACCATGTTAAAGCCTGATCTACATACATTTGAGCAAGTGAAATTCTTATTTAACCCTGTCATATATCTCTCTGCTATTCAATTCTCACCAGGGACAATACTTGTACCAAGGGAAGGGTAACATTCAGGCAGACTTAATATATGCTGTGGCAATAAGTAAAACTGTCTTTCAGATAAGTTCATTATTAGAAATGAGAGGGGTGGGACAGTAAGCAAGTTTGTTTGTATTATTATGATGTTATTTTCTGTGGAAGAGAATAATAGAATTATAAATTCAGGAATAAAATTCAAATAATTTCTCTTTTTGGGAAATCCTCAAATGCAGGAGTACAGCTACTTGTCTTTCTTTTTTTCCCATCCATTTAACTTCATGTGTGCAGTTCTTCAACTACAAGTCAAAATATTGCTTGCTTTAGCTCCACATCTAAACTGTATCATGGAATCATAAAATATTTTGGGTTTGAAGGGATCTTAAATATCATTTTCTTCAAACCCCCTGCCTGTGGCAGGGACACCTCCCAACAGAACAAGTTGCTGAAAGCCCCATCCAACCTGTCGTTGAAAACTTTAGGGATGAATAATCCACAGCTTCTCTGAAAAAGCCATGAGTGTCTCACCACCCTCACAGTAAAGAATTTCATCTTAATGTCTAATCCAAATTTCCCTTCTTTCAGTATATAAATCCCTCCCTTCATTTTATCACTACACTTATTATAACAAATGGCAAAGTGAATTTTACCATATAGTCTATAAAAAATCTGCAGAAAACCAGGAAATAGCTATATGTATTTATGATGATTGGCTGCATAATCTTTAGGATATGTAAGATTAAGATTCTTAAAATTCCTGCAATGTACATTAATAATAATAATTATAAGACAATGAAGGTAGATAATTACAGCATTACAGTCCTGCAATGCTAGTAAATATCTTAGGCTAAAAATTATTTGTGTGACTGTCAGTTACTCCTCTTTGAAGTCTGTCTCTTCCATCTCATCTCATTCATTATTTTCACCTATTTTTCAAAATTCTAATGCTCTGGTACATTCCTCTGCCAATATCCAGCACAGCTTCCCTTGCTCCTTCCTGGTGTAAGGCAGAGCTCCTAGAAAAAACTTGTGCTGTATATAAGGGGCTTTATTCCTTCTTCCTAAAAGGGTAAAGAAGCTAACAGGAATACAACCTGAACCTGTTAAGAGCATGTATTTGTAGGACAAAGGTCTGAGTTATTAAAACATACATAAAAAAAAAAAGATAGGAAATTATGGCAGATGACATGAAAGAAGAAACCTAAACATTCTGTTGTAATTCAGACTAAAAAATGTTTTACTAAATTGAGTAGATATTTTTCTCTCTGTATGCCTTCCCTACATTTAAAAAAGGAAAAGAAAAAAAACCCAAAAAAACAAAACAGAGGAGAAATTATGCAGATTCAAATTAGCCATCAAAGTTTCCACTGCCAAAAAGAAGGAACAAGTAATGGAGCCTATACCAAACCAGTTACCTTTCCTCCTCTGACCTCATTTCTCCCTGAGTCCTCACTTGCTGCATGCAGTAGGCACAAGACTGCAGCAAGAATACATCAGAGTTTGAACAATTTGGGATATAAAAAAATCCAGCAAAGTTTGCAAGGCAGAGTGGTGAAACACCATCGAAGGCACAGTATGGACAGAGAAGTCCTGCTTCATAGCCTGTCCTCTGAGATACTACTATGATCCTGCCCTGCTCTTCAAATCATGAGAGACGTAGCATTGTTTCTGAAAATAAACTTTTATGCCACAAACTTTAAGAAACTGTGCATTGACCCATTTATTGCAGGGATTCATAACTATCTGTCTAACACTGTGTCCTGGTTTCAGCTTCTGGAGCTTGTAATAGTATTTGGTTCTCATTTACCTAGTTTATGCAAAAATTAACTTTAATGGATTTAAGATAAGGGAGACAGAGAAAATAAGATTTTTATCTTGGTTTTCTTCTGATAATCACACCCAAGGGTGCTGTGCGAGGCTTGACCCTGCTGAGAAAGTAGGCAAGTGGGTTGACAGTCGAGAGGATCTTGCCAACAGTATGTGGATGGCCACTAGGGCATGAAGAAGGAGTCACAATATGGTCATCAGGCAAGTGCTGGTTTCATGTCAGTGTTCTCAGAAGTTGTTGCAGCATTCTGTACATACTAATGAGTCCCCAGATGGTTGAGAAACTCTATGAAAAGCACCCTGAAATTTCCAGATGTCTTCCCACCGCCTCCTCTCTCCACTGCTGCAGACATTCATGGGCAGGAGATAAAGACAAAGTTTAAGGGCTCTTCCGGAGAGGCATCTGCACGGGCAGTTTTACAGGAGATACTGAAACCAAGATAAGAACTTTTTCCATACTACTTGTAACTTCTTATGAATGTATAACTTTTCAGGCATTATGATACATTGTAGTGTCATATTTTTCTGCCACTGAGTTCCAGAGTTAACACTGAGTAAAATCTGGTTAATGAAATAGGTTCTTTATCTTGTTTACAGGAATTTGACCTTTCAGTGATAGGTGTTTCCTGATGCATCTGCTAGTGCAGCAATGGCACAAGCTGCAACAGCAAAAGATGGGCTTATAACCACCTGGCAAGCAGCTAATTTCAAGTTACAATATACACTGATTTACCTTGAAAAATCAAACCCCACCTGATTTCACCCATTGCTGATATGAATGGTGTTTTGGCACCTTGCCATTTTTGGGTGTGTTGAAACAGAATAAATGCTTTCCATACTTACTGTCTGCTCAACTGTTAACATCAAATTTCTGCAGTGTCTAGAATTAAACTTGTTTAAAAAATAAATCAGCTTATCTGTGGGAAATATTGTAGACTGAGTAGTCAATAATCTCAGGATGTACTGAGATGACTGCAGGAAGCATTTCAATCTTTATCTCAAGTACTTGTTTTGAAAGATGCAGGTACCACACTCATTTCATTTGTCAGGGAGTTTGTTGCATTGACTTTTAACCTTTTCTTGATAAGATTAACTGTTCAGAAGAACAAGTTGTCCAAAATTACAGCATGCTATTTCATTCTTCTGAACAAGGACTTTCAGGAACATAGGATCATCCACTTCTGGATGGAGCTGATCTGTGTTAATACGTTCTTTTAAGAATTTATATTTATTTTCTTAAATTGCTACATTTCTTTTCCCACATAGAATTTGCCTGAGGATCAGCATTTTTCACCTTAACATGCATAATTTCTATCAAAGAAAGATTTTCAATGCTAGTACTTGCAATTGAGTCCTGTGGATTTCTGATGCACTGAACAGTTTTTTCTAGTTTTCATAACAGATTAAATCTCTTCTGAATCAACTGGAATCACTTGTCTTTGAAAACTCCCACATTCCACCATTGTTGTTGATACTGTCCTAAAAATATTCCCGGCTTCAATTATTTGAATATATTTCAGTGCTCTCAAGTTTACATCATGCACAAAATCAGATAACACTGAAGATATTTATACAGTTTTTCCTTGGCCTTGAAGACAGATATTGAATACATTTAAATTAAGATTAAAATCAAAAAGAATTTAGGTCAGTTACAGGGTAGTGCCAGGAGCTGGTATATGAGAACAGAGGACTGTGAGGCAAAATGTAGGGAACAGAATCTCCTTATGTTGATGTTCCAACCTGGAGAGAAATACAACTAGGTCACACTGGTGGATTTGTATCTCTCACTGATTCAAGGTAATATGAAGAGATTATTTTCATGCAAATAGCACCTGAGCTCACTAGCAGTATTTGCTACAGATAGCAGCAGTCCTCCATTTTTCAGGACCTTGAATTTTGCTAGAATACAAGCTAGCAATGGGAATGGGAGATGAATCAAACTTTGGAGAACCATGAGAAGAACAATAGATTGCCTGTAAAAGTTTATGTGTTTATCAGGAAAGGATTCTCTTTGAGGTTTGCTATCAACAAATTGCAGCAAGCAGGGAGCAGAGAACTCTGATCTCACAGCCCAGGAAGGCACTTACAGCACATTACCTGAAAAGAGACATAACTGAAGTTCTGTGCTTACTCTGGCAAGATTTCACTACACTCAGTTCTTTTACAAGTTTCAGCTATTTCAAATAACAGACCTAATTCTACCTTAATTTAACCTGCATTATGTAAAGGGTGATTTTGATTTGACTAACAGCAGTATTTTCCCTCTGTAAGTCTGCAGATGACATCAAGTGGAGTGGGAGTGTCACCCTGCTTGAGGGTAGAAAGGCTTTGCAGAGGGACCTGTACAGTTTCTTTTCTGGTGCACCATGTCAAGAATTTCAAGTAGAAAAAAATGAAGAAATCTTGGATTGCTGCATCTGCCTTTATTTTTACATGTGCACGTGGTAGTACAAATATAAAAACTCAAGAATTAGTCTGGGCAGGAGCACAAACCAAAGCCAGACAACACCATCAACTTGTCCCTCATCTTGTGTCAACTGCAAGGCACAAGTAACTTCATTTTTTATGTTTCCGAGCAAAAAACTGCCTTGTCCTTGACAAGGTGTGGAAAGATGTGTGTGCCATTTGAGATGCTTTAAAACACACCATTTATAACATTCAGGGGACACAATTTCTTGTGGTAAGTTATAAGAAGTGACAACGTACATGTTTATTTTGTGACAATTATTAAATCTTAATCTTGGTATTTCAGTTAATTTAGGGCCAGTGTGGGGCCAGGAGAGCCCTGGGTGGGCAAGAGCTCCAACTCTGCACTTAGAATTCAACTGGCCTCTTCCACAGGAAGATGCAGCCATTTCAGGGTGAGAATGGGGACAAGCTACATGAGAAATAAGTCCTCCACAAAGTTCCTCAGAAAATATAGCATCTACTTAAAGAAATACTCTGCTGTCACTAGTTAAGATGTTGGACTAATGAGTAGCAGCTTCATGGATCTCAAGTAGGGATACTCCAGGGAATACAGGGGAATAAAATGGCTTTGAATGTCTGAATAACTGAAAAGCTTAAAATTGGCTAAATTTTAAAACTGATCATTTAATTTCATGCAGAGCTGAGCTGAGAAGTGGGATGCAGCCAGGTGCCAGCATTTAAAAAGCTGAATCAGCTCCAGCTCTCCCATTCTAGAGATATTAGCAAGGTTACAGTTACTTGTATTTCACCTTGTTAAATTAATCTAATGTTTAGCTATCCCCTTGTGTTATGCTATACTATGAAAAATGAGGCACAGCTTCCTTTAACTCATTCCATTAATAAGGATTATAGTATTTTTAATTTCATGTATTTATTCAATTATTCATCCATTTATTTGTTTATTTAGTGAATTGGTGAACAAAATTCCTGTAAATCTATTGTTTCAACTTATACCTATTCAAATTATTAAAATATCTAGGTCAGCAACTGTAAATCTTTCAGAAGTGAAAATGGTAATTTCTTCGAAGTTCAAATTTCATTAAGTGAAACACTGAATCATAATTTCAGTGACATATTTAAGTGTTTTTTTAATCAAAAAACAACAGTAAAAGTGTCAATAATTGGGAGGACCCAATACATAGTCATCAATAATAGTAACTATGTTTAGATAAAACTTTCCTTTTCTGAAGGTAGTCAAAGCCGGATAAAACACTCCAGCCTTTGCTTACTGAGAATATCAGGCTTCTTTGAATATATGTATAAGAAGATAAGCACCATGTAGCTGGTATGAGAGGACACAGAAGCTCCATCCCACTCAAGGGGCTAGTTGTTCAGTCTCCTACAGACCTGATATCAGGACAGTGACCTAAGGAAAATATAAAATAAATAAACATGAGCAAATGCAATAAAAAAATTAGAACTATGGAAGTCATACTTTTAAAGGGAAAGGAAAAGATTATTGAGTTAGAAACTTAAGTTGTGTAGCTGTTTTGCGTTTGAGTTTCAAATGTCTTCTAAAATACATTCATGATTTCATGCATAATCGGTGTGACATGAAATTACTGTGACTGCTGATGCAAATGAGGTAATTGTGCATGCCAATTATGTGTTACATGCCTGTTGCATTGTTTGAAAAAGCAATTACTGAATTTATAGAGACAAGCATGTTAACTAGGAATGCATATTAGGCATATAATTACCACCACTTAATTCAGAAAATCAGGCAAAGCAGAATTTAGCTGGGGGAATGGTTATGAATCTTGGCATTTTTCCTAGGCATAAAATTCTAGTTTCATTATATGAATTTTCTTGCATTTATACCAGCTCATGCCCCAGAGTGATTTAGAAAATTAAATAAGCTCAATAAAACCAGGCACGTGCCTAGCTAAGCATAAATGGTCATTTCAATTACTTTGGCACTCCTTAAGTTTTCTGTGCGAATCTTGAGGAAGTAGAATTATCTGTGGAGAGCTCTTTGTTTTCTGCTGAACTTTGATTGCCCCATTGGCAGAGGAAGCTGCTCCCTGAAATGACTAAAAATCAGGAAGGATTTAGGATCAATCCTTTAACCTTCATGGAAATCTCAGCAGAGTAGGTCTCAAGTACCTTACCTAAGCTATCCTCTTTTCTGTCCCAGGTGTTGACACCATGTGCTCCAGCACTTCAGCACTTGTGATTCATATTGCTTAATTATTTTTTAATTAATTATAAATTGCTTAATTAATTATATTTGGAAAAGAAGTGGTTTGCCATAGGTAAAGATGTGGAAACAACCCAGTTCCTTCCCTCTTTAAAAATAAAGCAAAACAAAATAAAGCAAAAGAATACAAAACAAAACATACTAAAACACCGAAAGCACTACTACTTCTTTACTTTTCTCTCCCCTCCTCTATCCCCAAAGAAAAAGATGTTTGATCTGGTTAGTAAAAATCCTAATTTCATCCATACTCGAATTGCAGGAAACAAGGAGTCACCCAGGCTTACTGTGGTTTCAGAAGAGTAGTCATCAATTTTGAGCTTCCCTAATGGCCAGTCTTTTTTACACATTCCAGCTTCATATTTGACATCAGTTTATGACACGATTTAAGACTGTGACACTTCCTCCTGTGCTGGATCTCTTTTCACTACAACTTTCTGAGAAATGCATTTTCATTAAGCTCTTTTCAATGTAAACTCTGCTATGTGCTGCCCTAGGATTGCTGCATCCACTTCATACTTGTAAAAGATTTGTGTGCTTCAAAGTTTCTCTGTGTTTTTTCCATATCAGTGACTTGCTTTCATAAAAGACAGAATCTTTCCTGACAAACCTTGTGCATAGTCCTGCATAGAACTAATGAAGCATCTTCAATACTGAAATGTTCCTATGATTATGGTTTTATTTTTTACAAGCAATTACTGCTTTTTTTATATTTCTTGTAGGAAAATTACAAATACAACTTTTAAACTTTTTTTCCTTTTTTGACAACATTTTGAATTGGTGTGGGTTTTTTTTTCACAAAGACAGTATTGTTTTAAATATGAAAGAACAAATTTAAGGTAAAGCTTACAAACACTTTTAAAGTTCCACTCTGATAAATCAGCATAGAGCTTTTGTTTTTCTCATTTGTCAGCTTTTCCAGACTGCATTTTGGTTAGAGAAGTAGAAGCTTCTACATTTACCCAGCAGTGCTGCCTTCATGAAAATATGCAGGAATTACATGCAAACATCTGTCTCTTGCTTGATTAAGAACTCTGGTTAATGGTGTTTATTTGTAGTCATTTACTTAGGCAGCTCTAAATTGTTAATAACTACTAGTTCAAGTTCAACTACTAGCTCAATAGAGAAAGTAGTGAAAATGGGAGCACTTGGTGAAAGTTACTTTTTTCAATGTCTTGAGGTTTCAGAAACCTCAGACTTCTTTACATACTACTGGTTGATTCAGAATTACGTTGGATCATGTCATTCCTTTGGTATTTTGCAACTTCTTTCATCTGTTCTCAAGTGAACTGATGTAAAAATTTATGGGCACAAATTGTGAAGGAAAGTTAACTTCACTCATTCAGTCTTTCTTCTGGTTTGAGTTTTGAACACTAAGCCTGTAACCAACTGTAACTTGAACTATTTGCCTGTTTGCACCTCTCCATAAGAGTAAAATTCATCTTTTTCAGAAAAAAAAGCTAATGAAATTCAACACTCAAAATTATTTCCTCATACACATTATTTCCATTTTGTGAACATTTATATTAATCCTACATATTTTTTTAAGTCTGCCCTGGAATTAAATATTTCTATTTGAAGTCAATTGTTTCAGTTGTTTCTTTTTTTTTTTAATAATCCTTTTCTTTAGTATGATTTTATTTCTTTGCTTTCTTTTGCATATTGACTAAAAGTGGATTTCTAGGATAATGGAAATTCCTCACATCTGCCAACCCTGTCTTATGAAGAATTCCTGCATTATGTTCATGCTGGGGTGTCCCTAAGAGTACTCCTGTCTCAATAGGCAATACTGGACACCTCATAAGAGCTTTTCATTCTGCCATTAGCTTAGGCCAGAATAACAGGATGAAATATAATTCCCTGGGGGGAGGTTGAGCTCTTTATAACTGTAGAAGGCTTTTCAATGGCAAGGAAAAAGGGAGATAAATTGATATTTATGGATATTCCCTTGCACCAACCAAATGGCTGTCCATGACACAAAGAGCTAAGGATTTTTCTGCTCTCTCAGGCACCAACTTACCTTTATATGTGGGAAATTGCATGGGAATCTTAAATTTCAGAAGGTAGTTTCTCTCCTAGTGTTATTAGTTCCCCAAGTAGTACTAAAGTTTCAAAACAGGTCTTGAGGGGAAAGCTGCTTATTGATGAAGGGCAGATTTAAGGGTTTTTTTTTTATATTCCACTGATGATGTTCCTACAGTAAAGGAGACAAAGATGCAGTTCTAGTTCCTGGTGATCAAGTAATTCCCTGTTTTCAGGAAAGATTTTGCATCAGGGAATGTGTTGCACATTCATTTTTTTGTATCTGAGCTATTCATAAAAATACTATCTTATGCCTTATAACAAATAATTACACTGAAGATTCCTGTATATAGAAGGACAATCATGTAAAAATACTCCAGAAGGGGACTGTGTGATTAATGCACTGTGATGTCTTAGGTCACTGTGTCTAGCTAGGGGTTAGACCTTTGTGTATATTTTTACCAATATCAGTTATTTTGGGTCTGGGAGAAAGGACTCTCCAGTTAAGTTGCCTTCTTGCTTTGTGACTAATTCAACTGTGGTTGTAAATGACTACCAAGAGGATCCTTCAGTGCAAGATTAATTGGAAGTGAGGTATGCACAGGAAAATATTCTGAAATAGATAAATCTACTTAAAGGAAAAAGGGGAAAGCCAGCCTCTAGAGAGTCTCTCACATGAGCAGCAGTTTTGTTTTTTTTCTTTAAAGTCCCCATGTCCCCATTTTGTTTTCTCTGTGAGCTGTTTTAAAAAGGAAGTAGGGGCCCTTCTCAGAATTGCAGTAAATGTAATTGAATTTCAGACGTTATTTTCAAACAAACAAACCATAGAAAAAGTTGAGGATGGTGAAATATAAGAAAAGTTTTCTAAAATGCTGTTGTGCAGGCAAACACATGTTTTGAGTTAAGTTAAGCTCATTTCTGGTAACAGTATTAACTTTGTGATGGCCATGACCAGCAGGCATATGGAGAATGGAGGGTGGCAGCTTTTATCAAATTAGATCTAAAGGAGAAGAACCTGTATTTACATTCTTTTTTTCCTTCATGTTTTTTAGAAGCTAATTTGGAAAAGGCAAATAGATGCTGGGAGGGCTCACAGAAAGATCATACTGTTTTGGGGCTGGAAAGTAGGAATCTGCTTTTGTTAAAGAGTATCTTTTCAAGATGACCTTGTCTCTTTATGTCACTTTGAAGTGTGATGTTAAAACTATGGTAAATCATACTGAAAAGTTGTATCTGCTTTCCCTGAAAATTTTCTTCTTTGGCTCAGTATTTGGATATGACAGAGGCCATGTGCATATCAAAATGAACAAAGTAGTTTTTATGCTACATTAACATTTCATATCTATATAGTTATATTCCACTATATTTTGAAATCCAATCCCCCACAGAGAATTTCAGCAATCCATAGATAACTGTAGTGAAATAATGTTCGAGACAATCCTTTTTCCCAGTTTCTGTCAGATCCTTACAATAGAAGGTACTTCAGGGATTTGGAGTATTCATAAAACTAGGCTTTCTGAGGCTGAACACTCAGAAAAAGCTGGTATGTCACATCTTTATCAATTTGAATTACTGATGAAAAGCACTGCTAAAAGGAGAAAAGCATTTAGAAGCAATACATACAAGCTTCCATCTCCCCTGCTCCACCTTTGTGCTGCCCTTCTCCTAGATATTCCTATCTATGCTGCTTTAACTGAGTAGTTTTCAGAGAAGAAGCTTGCTTTGCTCACTTCTGTGACTAGAGGACTGTCTGGGAGACCTTCCCTCACAGCTAAAGAAGGATCAGCCTGAATGCTCTGAGCCTTGTAAGGCATACGTTGCTTCACCATTCTTCCCCAGGTGTAAAGCACCACTGTAATAGAATGCCTCAGTTTTATGCTTGGTCTAAATTGCTGTCTTCAAAGCATGCCTGTAAAGTGAAAGCTGTCATTCTTGCACCACATCTAGTGGTTATCAAGCATGAAACTATGAAAGACAAGATTTTTTTCCTCACTCTTTCACTGAGGGTAGAAGCCCATCTTATGCTGTAAGGAACACTGCAGCCTGGAAGTGATGCCAGTTGAACCAGTCTCAACTGCGGCCTATCTCATCATGGCAGGCAAATTGTCAGTCATGCGCACACTCTGTCCCAGTTCAGTGCTGGAATACAAATTTAAATGAGGGATTAATCATTTCAGATTTTTAGGGATACTGAACTGGGCAAATGAGAATAAGCAACAATTTCTGCTGCAGGCAATGTCACATTAAGCAAGAGAAACATAATTTAGTGACACCTAACACACTACTTAAAGAGAAAAACAAAAAGATCAAGATAGTCTCTTTTGCTTTCTTTCTTCTGTTATCTCCAATTTCATTATCTCCTTTATCAAGCAGCTAAGCAGAAATAGTAGAACACTCTGAGCAAGTATAAAGTTTTGTTTTAAACAAAATGGATTCTCTCTGCTTCACATATATATGCTCAGGCACCATCTTTGCACAAGCAATTTTTCTCTCCAAAAAGGGAGGTAGGAGTCAAAAGTTGGAAAGTACCCACCACTTGTAGATGAGAGACTTCTACATGGCATGTGCAGGGATGTGAGCTGCTGTAGCCAGTGCTGTGCCTGTACCCACAACCCATGATAATGACCCTACCAGGACAGCTTTTAATAAGGGCTCCCAGGAGGTCATGTGCATCCACCAAAAATCATGGGTGGCTGTTCCTTAGGACATTATTACATTTCCAAATTATCTCCTCACTTTTTTCATCATTTTTATGAACTTACAAAACCCTTTTAGGGAACAGATTTGTGGAATAAGATGTGGGCCATGCCTGCTCATATCTCTATCAAAGATGATGAACCTATCTACACTTCAAAGACTAAATATTTTCTTCCTTTTGCTAAGAGGTGCACAAGCAAGAAGAGACGGGAGCTCAACTCTAGATTTCCTCTGTACTGCTTCACAGATAGGGCATATCTATGTCTTCCAAAGCCAGCTCCTCCCCAGGCAGACAAGGCAGCTCCTCATACTCTCTGTAACCAGTCTGGAGTACTCCACACTAAGGATAAGGTAGGTCACAGGGCAGGTGAGGAGGGGACCTGGCAGTGCCAATCCAACTATTCCTCCAATTGGCATACAATGAGAGGACAAGGGAAGGACATATGAAGAGAATAAGCATAGTGTGCCATCTCCCTCTGTCTGGCTGGCTATAGTTCAGGGGCTTTCTGAGTCACATAAATGTGTTTAATATTTCTTGATTAATCAAGGTTTACAGTATGATTTTTATTTTAATAACAATTTCACCCAGTATTAACCATCAGCATCTACAGCAGTCCCTGGCAAACATGCTCACAGCATAACAATGCATGCTGTTGGAAGAAATATATCTGATTTGTTTAACCATCCTTCTTCCTAAATTCCTCTCCCAAGAGCGAGTCCAGACGAGGGCCACAAAGATGATCAAAGGGCTGGAGCAACTGCCTTATGAAGACAGGCTGAAGGAGTTGGGGTTGTTCAGTCTGGAGAAGAGAAGGTTCCGGGGGGACCTCATAGTAGCTTATCAATACCTGAGGGGAGCCTACAGAAAGGCAGGGGTAGAACTTTTTAATAAGATATGTGATGGAAGGACTAGAAATTATGGATGTAAATTGGAAGGGAGTAGATTCAGGCTTGATATAAGAAAGAAGTTCTTTACAGTGAGGGTGGTGAAACACTGGAACAGGTTTCCCAGAGAGGATGTGGATGCTCCCTCTCTGGAGGTGTTTAAGGCCAGGCTGGACAAGGCACTGGGCAGCCTGATCTAGTGGGAGGTGTCCCTGCCTATGGCAGGTGGGTTGGAACTCGATGATCTTTAAGGTCCCTTCCAACCCGAACTATTCTATGATTCCCAGGAACAAGCTATTTCACACCTTCCAGCACAGTTGTATTTTGCTTTCTGAATTTATTTTATTCAATTTAGGTTGGATAACCAGATCTTTATGCAGTTTTTTAGCCACTTATACACCCCAAATTTTTGCAAGGCCATAATAATATTTTCTGTTTTATTGCTTGTTACCTTGCTATTAATTCCAAGCATTGTTGAAGCAAATAGATAAAAAGCATGCCCTAGATAGACCATCAGTTTTTCTTGACAGGATGTTTGTGTTATGATCCAGCAGACCAAACTGCCTCTTTATATCAAGAATCATCTAGCTTCTACAAAAAGATTAAACAAAACAAAAAAAAACCAAAACCAGCAACCCAAAACTAAAATCTTTTAATATTGGTAATGAAGGGATTTCTGCACTACTGAAATTATTTCAGGAGCTTCAAATTTGCTATGGAAAATATATCCTCAATCTGATGTCATACTTTGGTGGCATCTACCTCACCCATCCCTGGGTGACGCAACTCTGAAAACAGTCTCTGCCTTGCTGTGCTGAACAGTCATTATTTTTGCAATAACCATACACATCACCCATTATTGCAATGGAATAGAAAAATTCCATAAATTCAACAAGAACTTTAATGTTAATTACTTTGGAAGCAAGATTGGTACATCCTCATAAAATTTATGTGATAATTTGATTTGCACTTACCATAAGAGCAAAAATTCTGCTTTCGTATCAGAGAGCTCAAAATGCATCTTTAGGATGTGTGCAACCACAGTAATGAATTCTAGGCTTTTAAAATCAGATATTTAACAAATCTATATAATTTCAAGACAAATCAGTGTTTATCCCATTTGGTTTCTTTCACAAATGATGTCATAATTTTATATGCATTGTAAAACAATTCTTTTTAGAGAGCCTTTTATATTCAGCTTCATTTAAGAAAAGATCTTTATAGAGGTCAAAAAACTTTCAGTTTTTGTGCCTGAATGCTATTACTACTTATTATTTACAAGTATTTAATTAATTTCTCCGTTGTGTTATTAAGTATGAACCATACTAATCAGTGCATTTGCTGAAATTTTTGAAGCATGTGTTAGACTAATTCAATTGAGTTTGATAAATTTATCTAGCTTTCTATTTTCAGAGTAGAAGTGTATCTTCAAGAACCTTGAGCCTGTTTAGGTAAATGCAGCTGGACTGACCATGCTGTGTACGTATGTATCTCTCAGTCACCTCTTCTTTTTTAGTTTTAATAGTGCTAACCAACTTCATAGGGTTTGATTGAAGGTAAAAGACTAATAAATATTCAGTGTTCACAAACATTACTGAAGGAGTCATCCAGGGAGAGAGTACAATTCATTCAACTTTCATAGCCACGAAAAGACCCACATTGGCAAAGGATCTAGATTTTTATTTGTTGTTGTTGTTGCAGTGCTCATTTATTTTACTTCAGTAGTAAAACATCAAATTTAGCTTCATTCAACCAGTTCAGAGCAAAAGATCCACTTAATAATTTGGAAGAATATGATATTTTGCTTATGGCCATATCTTAGCCTGGAGAAGAGAAGGCTCAGGGGGGACC
>VZTY01027572.1:0-19667 GCA_013400935.1 Turnix velox
AAACCTGCCCTGTTCTAGTTTAAGACCATTACTCCTCTTCCTATGCCCTTGCAAACAGTCCCTCCCCAGCTTTCTTTCAGGTAGATCCCTTCATGTACTGGGAGGCTGCTGTGAGGTCTCCCTAGAGCCTTCTCTTCTGCAGGCTGAATGTGCCATAATAAAACTTTGAAAGCATTGTCAGAAAATAAAGCTGTGTGAAATCAGCAGCCTCAGTTCACAACTCCCAACTATTTCCCAACTTACAGTGCATACTTGGAAAAAGAAACCCAGTCAGTGTTCTCCAAGTTGACTACGACAAGTCAAGCTATCTTGCTGAGATAGCACCCCCTTGCTGTTAAAGTCTTAGTGACCACATGAGATGATCATCAAAGCCAAAAATACAGATACATTCTTATTACCATGAACCTACCCATGACCTCCAATGACAGGACAAGGGGCAGTGGGTGCAAACTGGAAAACAAGAGGTTCCACAGAAATATAAGGAAAAACTTTTTCACAGTGAGGGTGACATAACAGTGGTAAAGGCAGCCCAGAGAGGTTGTGGTGGCTCCTTCTCTGGAGACATACAAAACTCATCTGGATGCCTTCCTATGTGACCTGGTCTGGTGTTCCTGCTCCAGCAGGGGGATTGGACTAGATGATCTCTTGAGGTCCATTCTAATCCCTGATATTCTGAGATTCTGTGATACCCAAACATAAGTAGAACATGAGCAAATATTGAGGTGGTCTTGCAAGAAGAAACCGTCCCTCTTTTAGAGTAGCTCTTTAATCAGTTAAGAAGTCCTTAGCTTAAAATAACCCTGCTGTTAGCTGATGCCCCTCTCACGTGAAACACAGTTGGATGGGATTGTACAACATCCATATGTAGCAGCAGAGTCCTGCGACTGAAAATACTACTTGCATTCAAAAACATACTCTGTGGCTCCTTTCAGAGGCTGAACTTCCCTACCCACACAGATAAAGAGAGACATGCAAGCAAAACAATCAGATAATTAGTTGGGATGAGATTATACACTCCAGACTTAATTCACTCATCTCACAGCTTTACTTGTTCTCAAGATTAAGAGCAGGTCAGGTAACTGCTCTTCTTCCTGACAAATCCACCTCAGAATAGGAAGCAAAGGATGGTCAGACCACCTGCAGGGCCCCATTACTGGATTTGCAGTCTTCGTTTTAAAGACAGTCCTCATTCTCTCCCCATTTCCCTTGGATTCAAATTTATTCACCAGGGATACAGCCAACAGGCAGTCATTTTTTCAGCTTTGCCACGAATTTTTCACATGAGGTCCACCAACCCCATGCATGCACTCCTGTAACTCAATTGATAAACAATCATCCTAGTAATAATAATTGTCAGAAAAAGGTGTAACACCCCCCCCTCCCTGCTTTTAATTTCAAATCTCGCAACCTCATAGTGCAGGTGTGAGCCTGAGCTCTGATGCAGCAGCTTGACCAAGGTTCCAAGGTCTCAGGAGCACAGATTGCAACCAGCTGCACCTCTGCTGGCAGGAGGGCTGGAAAACCCCTTTCTTTGGGATGGGACACAGAGCACCTGATGGCAGGGTAAGGAGAGGCAAGATCCCTGATTTGCAAACCCCTCAGATCAGAGCAAGCAGCTTTCAGCACCTGAGAAAGCAGAGAGTAAAGACCTCTGAGAAGGTCTCAGGTCTCTTCATGTGGGGATGTGTTTGAAAGAAGTCTCTGGTGCTTCCCATAGGTCACTGGATGCCTCAAGCAACAAAATGACACAAGCTGCGCAGAACAGAGGACATAAAACATAGAATCATAGAGTAGTTTGGGTTGGAAGGGACCTTAAAGATCATCTAGTTCCAACTCCCCTGCCACAGGCAGGAACACCTCCCACTAGATTAGGTTGCTCAGTCCACAGGTGAGTGAGTGAAGGCTGGGAAAGGAGACTGCGACATCCTTCCTTGCCATCACTCCATGCCTGCAGCCGGCACTATCTGTGCCTGGGCTTTGCCATATAAAATTCATGTGTAGCTAAGCTGAGATGTCCCCCACTGCCCACCTCCTGCCCCACCACTGAGGAGCATGGCTCTGGCAGGTCACCCAGCAGAGACTGTAGGTGACAACCCGGGAGGGACAGAGGAGGCTTCCTCTGTGTGTAAGACATACTGCAGCCAGGTGTCACTTCATTCAAAGAGCCCCAGAGAGCAAACATGGAGAGAAAACTCCTTTTCTTGCCTCCAAGGAAATACTGAGCCAGCCTGGCTTGCCGAACTGCTTGTGAAGGTCAAAGCTAGGGTGTCATCAACACGTCTGCAGAGGGAAGGGACAGCAGGACATAGTGGCAGCAGGACACAGATCAATGTCATAAGTGACTCACTAAATGCATGCGGATCTATCACACCATGCATGTGAAAGCTGATAGATGCTGCAGCAACAAACCCTTCCCCTTCTGGAGACCCCATGGCACAGCATCACAGAGATGTTTGAGATGTGTAACTACCATGCCTGAGTCCAGAGGGAGCATTTCACACCAAACCAACACCACTTGCATGCAAAAACATTCTTTGTGGCTCCTTTCAGAGGCTGTACTCCCCTACCCACGTGGATAACAACAGAAGCTCAAGCAAAACAATCGGATAATTAGTTGGGATGAGATTATACACTCCAGACTTAATTCACTCATCTCAACAGCTTTAGCTGCTCTTAAGGTATATAAGAGATTAAGAGCAGGTCAGGTAACTGCTCTTCTTCCTGACAAATCCACCTCAGAATAGGAAGCAAAGGATGGTCAGACCACCTGCAGGGTCTGATTACTGAGTTTGTGGCCTGGTTTTGGGGTTCTGCCCCCACCTCCCCTGCATAACGATTTATTCATCAACACTAAACCCAACAGCCAGTCCACCAGCACCTTGTTTTTCCAGTGCTGCCACAAACTTTCCACATGAAGGTCACTAATCCTCTGCACAAACTCACCTGACTGAACATATAAACAAGCAACCTAGAAATAATAACTGCCAGAAGGATTAAGGGAAACATAATTTAGTATTTTTATGCAATGCTTGTGACTTTTACCTGCTCTTTCCCCTAGCATTCATCATGCCCAGTCAGGTTAGGAGTGCAAAGTTTTTGTAACACTTATCATGGGGACTACCTACCAAGTTGGTGGAAAGTTTTTAAAAGGTGGTAAATAAGAGACGGAACAGAGCAGGAGTCCATCCAGAGGCAGAAAATGTTATACATCAGAGCTGAGGAAAGAAAGGCACAAAGGGAACAAGCTCGCTGTGGCACTCCACAACAAAAGCCACAATATTCCAGTTGAAAACCATCACTCATATTTTATGACAGTCGTGTTATAGTTCCTTCAAGCAGCCTTACACATTCTCAGCAAAACAGTTTACAAATTGAGTTCATGCCCTGTGGAAAGGATTCCCACAATCCAAACGAGTGTTTTTTGTTGCCTTCTGAAAATAAAGTGTCTTCGGTAAAAGCACGGCTGTGTAAGAATCATAAAATGGTTTGGGTTGGAAGAGACCCTAAAGATTATCTAGTTCCAACCCCCTTGCCATAGGCAGGGATACCTCCCACTAGATCAGGTTGCTCACTGTCTTGTCCAGCCAGGTCTTAAAGACCTCCAGAGAGGGGGTATCCTCAACGTCTCTGAGCAGCCTGTTCCAGTATCCCACCACCCTCACAGTAAAGTACAATTTTCTTATATCCACTCCGAATCTCCCCTCTTCCAATTTACATCCATTATTCCTTGTTCTGCCATCACATATCCTATTAAACGGTCCTACCTACCCCAACCTTTCTGTAGGCCCCCTTCAGGTATTGAGAAACTACTATGAGATCCTCCCTGAGCCCTCTCTTCTTCCAGCTGAACAACCCCAACTCCTTCAGGTTGTAAATGCAGAGAACAATCAGATGTGCTTTGTATATGTACCTAAATATCACCCATCTTTAAAAGATAATAATTAAAACTGTGCTTAGAAAGATGAGAATGACTTTGTACCTCCTTTTGGGAGGAATAATGCAGAAACAGCAATCTGAGAGTTTAACCAACAACTTGTAATCCACTGCACTAATCCCCACAGCACGCCTCCATCTGTCATCTCTGTATCTTCTCTCAGACTGCTTATGCCTCACATCCCAGACTGCTCCATTTGTGCCATACCTGAGACGTGGCACATCTTGCACCCCAGACTTGTGTACTCCAGTAACACAAATCATAACAGTGATGGTTAACACTAATAACCTGAGAGAATGTACATGAGGGATGGTGAGAAATCTCTAAGTTCCAAACTGCAAGTGATATGGAGTCTGCTCTCTCCTCCCAGGGCTCCATGTCTACCCCAGGCAGGACTGTGACTTCATCAGCCACTAATGGGATTGTAAACTATATCAGCAACAAACCATGGCAGTGGCTCCACTGAAGATTTCCAGGTGCAGGAGTGCATCCTTACTATTATCAGACCCACATCTACCCATGCCTCCACCCTCTCCCCACCCCCTTACATTTTGAAAAAAGAGATGGGCCACTGCCTCATTGCTCAGCTCAGTATTATCACCTCCATGAAATCCACCTGATCACAGGGATCATATAAGACAAGGGTAAGAGAGGAAATCCATTTTCTTCCCCTATGGCTCCTGCAGGCCAGGGGGAGAATATGATCCCACAGTTGGTCAAGGGCTGTGAAATATCCAAAACTCTCCATACACTGCAGAGCCAGGGTATCATCACACTGCTGCTTTGGATGATCCTCTAGAGTTGTTATTAAGGGCAACTAGCAGTAATTATTTATGCTAACAAAAATAATGGCAAATGATAACGCCAAATTGATAATGGCAAATAATAGCTAATGGAAATTAAAAAAAATAAATGCAAAGCTCAGAACTGGGCAGCCCAAAAACTATTTTGGTTGTTCTACATTTGTGTCCTGCAGCTGAAAAGAGACACTTGCACTATCCCAGCTTCTCCTTGTAACATAACCAATCTAAGTTAAAAACTACAGTGCTGGGATGTGACTTGTGAATGAGGCTGTGTGACTGAAAAAAGAAGCAGAATATATGAATATATTACAAGCAGCTTCCTAAGCCCTAGAAATGAATGGAGATGGAGGAAAGAGGGGGAGTACAGCAGTTGTGACTTCTACATGCAGAAGAAACATCTGGAAAACCAGGCTGGAAGAATTAGAAAACCCCACGGCTCCAGATAACACTGATAGGAAATGCAGGTCAAATTGCAGGGATATGATTAAGGACAGCAGAATGTTCCTGTAACAATTAAGGGATGTGCAAGCAAAAAAAAAAAATTCCTTTGGCTGAGGAGTGCACCATCCTGGAAGAAAAGTAAAAAGATGTTTTATGTGGAAGCTTTTCACCCCTAGCCATAGCACCTCTGTAGCTTGGAAAAAGCATGTCAGGTGCAAGGTCCATGTCATGCTCTCAAGCAAATGGAGACCACCTCCAGCTTCCAAGCAAACAAAGGACATGGGCTGCCATGGAATAGATGAAGCATTAAGTGGTTTGGGTTTTATTCCCAGCTCTGAAAGAGATTTCCTGCACAGCCTTTGGCCAACAGGTTAGTTCCCTCTGTGGCTGTTTCCTCTTACATCTCTGATCTAAACATTAAAAAGGAACAAGAAGTTTGTGGTGGCTCTATAGCAGAGTGCTTTCAGAGAAAGAAAACAAAACAAAACAACCCCCCTGTGCTTTATCCCATCCCCTTCCACATTGAAGTTATCTCAAACATCCCCCAAGACAGAGGCACAGCCTGCTCCCATCCACCACCAGCCTCTCTGCCAAGCAAAATGAAGGGACCTGCCAGTGGGTCTAATGCCACCCAGGAGGAGCAAATCCTTCTACCAGGGCTAGGACACACTGCAAGGGCATGGTGGGCTCTTCTGTTCTTCTGCCTCTTCCATTCATGGTTGTTCCACAACCTGCAGTCATCAGTAATCCTCACATACAAGCTTTGCACAACAAAAATGACTGTGACCTGATCCTGACCATGATTTCTAAGCTATTTCTAATATTCTCCTGTGACAAGTGCATTGAGAAGCCAAACTTCCAGAGTCCATGACTTTGGTGTTGAGATTATGATGACCGATTACAATTACGGAGACTACTTTCTCTTCATCCTGGGTGCAGGCTTTATTTCAAGGGCTACCACACCAACCTCACCCACTGCATTTTTCAGTTTCTCATCTACAACAACACGAGAGAGTAGAAACAAGAGATAGGCTTTATCAGTTAAAGGAATGGTGCTGCTGCAGATGCAGTGGTCTGGGGATATCAGCAAGACATGGCTCGCAGGGAGGTAATATCCTTTTCCGGCACACACAGTGCTGCTGGAAAAATGAACATGTTTTGAGACACAGGAGTCTCCCATAGGTCTGAGAGAGAAAAGGAGAAGCAAAAACCCACCTTACACAAATGCAGAAGCCCAAGCTATTTCTTCCTTACCATTATTATTGGTGTAATGGAAGAGTATCACCTTTCCAACTCTGTCCCTTGTTTGTTAAAGCCACTATGACATTTGACACACAGTAGGATGGAGACAAATTTAAGATCCTTTTCAACTGTATTTTCTTTGTCCTGACATTTCGTACCCCAAGGAAACAAACAAAGTGTCAAACTCACATGTTAATCACACTGAAACAACTTTCATTTACTCTGACATACAAAATCCCCCAGATTTTTCAAAGGAGGGGTGCTATCATCTGCTTACTTGCTTTGTTCCACTTCGCTAAACAGACACTCTCCCTTATGCTAGCTGAAAAGTTTAGCAATGGCAAATGTCAATTTTAAGTTATTTGTTCTGAAAGCTACATCAGATCATGCTCTAGCTAGGCTATGGGGGAAAAGAAAGTCAGCAATTCAGCCTCTTGCTTTGTAGAAGAAGCTATCCATGCCAACACTCACACCAGTATCTTCCTCAAAGATACAGACCAAAAAAGACCAAATAATCACAGACTCTTAGAATCATAGAATGTGTTGAGTTGGAAGGGATTTTCAAAGGTCATTTATTCCACCTCCCCTGCAGTAAGCATGGACATCTTAGACACTAGATCTTGCTTCTCAGAATCTCATCAATCCCCTCCAGGGATGGGGACTTACCCACCGCTCTGGGCAACCTGTGCCCATACTTCACCACCCTGATGATGAAGAAATTCTTCCTAATGCCTAATCTAAACGTGCCCTGCTCTAGTTTAAAACCATTGTCCCTCCTCCTATTGCTACAAACCATCCCTCCCCAACTTTCTTGCAGGTCTTGTTAAGCTGCAATATGGCATCTTTGGGGTATTTTCTTCTCCAGACTGAAGAACGACACCTCTTGGTATACACAAATGCCACAAATCCTTGCTCATAGGAACTCTGGCAGGTTCTTCTACCCCAACTTCATCTTGGAAACTGAAAAATAACTGCCACTGGGCATGTATTACAGAATCTAGACTGATTAGTCTGCCCTGCAGAATAAAGTCATCTCTTTCTAACCCATCTAACACAGCCAGTGCCATCTGCTGACCAACAGGCTCTTCAACACTGTGCGGCTCCCAAAAGAAACGCAGAGCTCCTCTGCTTGCTCTAAAATTTCAGATCTTCAGGAGCAGTATGCTACTAAGCAGAAAAGCAGGGGAGAGGATTAGTGGGGGTTTTTCACATCTACTGGTCTGCATGAGAGTAACCACTGTCTTCTCACATCCCCTCCACCCTGAAGGGATGGGGGCACTGTGGAGGGCAGAAGGCAGGAACTCTCTGGTTCAGTTCTCAAAGGAGCAGCCAAGGAAACCCCATCTGCAGGCAGCAGAAAGGGGAAATGGGTATCTCCCAGTACAAAGAGCAAGTGTGGAGCCTCGGCAAGCCCAAGAGAGGAAGTGTAAGGAGGCTGAAACAAAGGTTGTCTTTATCATCTGAGGAGGCATAAGCCTGGGGAACCACAAAGGCAGCTGGATCTTAGTGGCTGCAAGACACCCCCCCTTTGTGGTGACACCCCTTTCAGCTCCACACTTTGGAGTTGCTCCTATGTGGACCTACCTCAATAAAACCTTCAGGCCCTGGGGGAACAAACCACAGGACAAATAAAAGGCACTTGGTGCTTACTTTTTATGAAGAGAACACCTCAGCTGACTGAGAAGACACCCAGCTACACCTGAGGAGAGGTGGTACACCCCTCTCCAAATAAGCTGCAGTTAATCAGAAGCAGCCAGCATCAGAAGCAGGTGGCAAGAAGACAAATCCAGCCAGCTCTCTAGCCCCCACACATCCCACTCTGCAAGACAGACGCTGAGAAGATCTACAGACAGGACAAGCATGAGGAGCTGAACTGATCCCCTGCTTGTGGGTGGAAGCCAGCAGGTCTTCCTGCAGAGGGTCTGACTGCAGGAATTAGCAACACAGCAGCTCATCATACTTTGCTCCCTTATTTTGGAAGCAGGTTTAGCAGAGCAGATTCAGCACATGACATGAGAGAGCTGCCCTGCACTTGCAAGTGTCACACTTCCTCAAAGCAGGGAGCTGAGGGAAGGAACTCCACATTCCAGAGGTGGATGCCCACCTTCCTCAGCCCCTTGCCACAGTGTTCTCCCTTGACAGGGTGAGAAAACTCTAACCATGCAAACTAGATGCTTGTCCTGGCTGCCGTGCAGGTAATGACTCTGCCAGTGCAGACACACAGCTGAATAGAATTCCATTTTAGCTCACATACTGACCAGCCCCAGCAGGATCAAAAGACTTCTCCCTGTGGCTGTGTGGAGAAAAATTCCTGAATCCTGTGAAGTCACAGGTTTAGGGGGCTTTTATCATAGAATCAAAGAATAGTTTGGGTAGTAAGGGACCTTAAAGATCATCTAGTTCCAACCCTCCTGTCATAGGCATGGTGTTTCAGAGGTCTTTTTTTATGAAGGAGCACCATATGCGCTACAGCAGCCCAGTCACTCCTCTTGAATCACCATGAGTAACAAACCAGTCTAGGTGATTAATTAATTTGATTGCAGCAGCTTGATGCACTATGGTCCCTTACATCTACACTTCCCACCACAGAAGGAATCCATGGGCAACACAGTAATGAACAGAACCAAACCCAAACCATGACTGATCTATCAGACTTTTTAAAGCCAGGACTTTTTAATAGGGTCCAAGATGGCAGAACTAGGAGTAATGGATGCAGACTGGGAGAGGGGAAGTTCTTTCCTGTGAGGATGGTGAGATACTGAAACAGGCTGCCCAAAGAGGTTGAGGATGCCCCCTCTCTGGAGGCATTTAAGGCCAGGCTGGAGGAGGCACTGAGCAACCTGGTCTTGTGGGAGGTGCCTATGGGGGGGGAAGGAGGAGAGTTGGAACTATATGATCTTTAATGTCCCTTGCAACCCAAACCATTCTATAATTCTATGATCTAAATTTAAAATAATTACTAATTCTTATTAGAAGAAAAACACAGAGGATAGATAAACATAGATGTATCTGCACAAAAACAAGCAGAATTTGCAAAAACAGAGCAATAACAGTTGTCAGTGCTGAGATTTAGACAATGTTTGGACTTATCCTTACTCCCACTGAAATATTGCCTGCCGTGTCTATTAACCATCTATTAGTTTTATCAGCCGCTCGACGTATAAACAAACTATAAAGTAAGCATGGGGAACAATTAGAAGGAACTAAAAAGCCCCCCACTTGTGCATGGTATATTTAAATTCAGCTGTCATTCATCCAGCTTATGCCTTTAATGGCTTTTTTTCTTCTCACTTCTCCTTGGTGACATTTACATTAAGAGGTGCGATATCTTTCAACTTCCATTTTGAAGGAGTGTTCCTTGTAATGAGCAACACAGGCTTGAAAGCCTGGTTGTTTTTTTTCCGGAATGCAGCAAAAAGGTAGCTTTAATGAAGAGAAACGAGGAAACTGGAGAAAAGTGAGTCTCTTTTTGCAATCTGAATTAATGCTGATCTGGAAAAGGCTCAACTGAGGAAGGAGATGTAAGACTTCTGGCAATGCGAATTCCAATTACTTCAAGTCTTGGCAGTAATTTTATCAAATAGTAGCAATTTCATTAAAAGGTGCACTGGTAATCTTCTACATAAGGTCTCCAGGGGGGAAAATATACCAATAATTGCATAATTATGTTATCATTGCTCCTATGATGGACCACATTAAATACCACAAAGAGAAGTACTTTCTCCTACAAGATAACAGCAATAAACAAGGCTTTGAGATTAATAAACACATTCACCAAGTTTTGCAGAAAACACATAGCTATCTTTTACGTCCATACTGCTTTGTGTTCTCTTTTCCTGTGCTGAAAGCACTGACAGATTCATGAGGAAAATGCTGGTTTTAGTAATAAGACAGCCAAAGTATTTATGCAGCTCTATGACTAAAGTCCAAGTCATTGCATCATGTTGTGCACCCACATGGCACAGAGATCCATTTAAGAAGCAGTTTTTGGAGTATTTCTTTATTTGTCCGTATAAATTAACTTTCTCTGCTTGGTGATTTTTAATAAGCCTGTGGTAAGTTTCATTTCTTTTGTGTAGTACCCAAAGTTTGCTGCTAATTAAGATGTTGTTAAAAAATCCTCCTAAAAGCATTGTCTTATTGACAGTGCCAAATCTAATAAACACATTTTTGATGTGTTTGCACACACCTTATGAAACTGGGACTGGAAAAACCTTGTGGAGATGACCTGCCTGGCTGAATGAATCTTGCCTCAGGTGATCACAATAACCCTCAGCAATATCCAATACTGATGCTGTCTGAGAAATATCTCAAATACAGAATCACAGAATGGTTTGGGTTGGAAGGGACCTTAAAGATCATCTAGTTCCACCCCCTGCCCTGGGCAGAGACACCTCCCCTATATATAGACACTTAGTGATATTTTTCTGACAATCTTAGATAATTTTCACATCCTCAGTCATCTTCTGGTGAGGAGATGATGTAGCTCAGTTGCCCAGAGAGGTTGTGGATGCTTAAGAGAGGTTGCCAGAGAGGTTGTGGCTGGATGAGACACTGAGCAACCTAGTCTAGTGGGAGGTGTCCCTGCACATGGCAGGAGGTTGGAACTAGATGGTCTTTAAGGTCCCTTCCAACCCAAACTATTCTATGATTCTATGATTTTGCTTTACTATCATGAATTCCATATACATGGCATGGGTATAGGTAACCTCTTATTGAAAAAGAGGTCCTCCTTCCTACCCTAGGGAGCAACACAAAGGGCATTGTGCTGAGAGTGGAGTCTGAGGACCTGCTGCCTGAGCAGGGAATCCTACTGCAGCACTGGTTCTGATGGTACCTAGTTCATGGGAGGAGACTATGAGGAGCTGAACTGAGAAATGAGAGGGTTTACTTCTCCTCCTTCCATTTGACCTGTTTCACTGCTGCTGCCTACCTCAAATTCTAGGTGTGATGCTATTAGCATTACTGCAGAGTCAGCAGTTTTATGTATAATACCTGGAAGTCAGACATGCTATGGAATAGGAAATTTCGACAGCTTGTCTTACAATGAACACTACTGGGAGGAAGCTTTTATTTTATCCAAGGTACCATGATTTCTTTTCAAAGTTAAAAAGATATGCTCATCCAGGCAGAGAAAGCACTTCCATGCCATATAAAAAACAGAACAACAGAAGTAAACTAATGTATCCAGCAGTCATTGAGCAGCAGAAACCTTGTATCTCAGTGAAGAAAAGTGGTTCCATTTGTGGAACTTCAGGTGTACTTCAGGTAAAAAATGCCCTATTAAATTGCATATTTAATTTAATGTTACATTGAAAGCAATAATGTACTTATTTAGAAAGTAAAAATATTCAACTATAATTTTGATAATACAACAACATAAATTTAAAGGTTCAACTCCTCTAATTATAAAAAAAAAAAAAATTTAAAATCATTCAAGCTGTAAATTTGCTGCCAACGTTTAGAAGATAATCAAAATAGTGAAATTAGCCTCAGGGCACCTCTGGGCAGGTTGTGCCTCAGTCACAAACCAGCCTTCAGCAACTTGAGATTCCCAGAAATCATAATAAAAATATTTTCTTTACTTCTATTCATTTAATACAACTCAATTAAGCAATAATCTTTGCACATTTTTCTTCACTTCAATCTAAGAGCCTCACCTGAGCTCCCAGGAAGGCTAAGGTTTTTGTTAAGCCCTGGCAGTCTGGGCAGTGGGAAGGCCCTTTTGACTTGCTTACTTGGGAGAAAGGCTATGCTTGTGTTTTAACAGATGGAGGTCTACGCTGGAAGCCAGCATGTGATGTCCATCCTTCATTGACACGAATAGACTCATCCACTTCTAACCCTCCCGTGGCTCCATCTCCAGTGAACGAGCAGTAATTGTGAGACTGTTGGCTTTGCTGTCGCTGGTCATGGAGACCTCAAACATCTATCTACCCACTTGGAAAGTGCTTTTGTAAACACATTATTGTTGCTTGAGGTTCTTGTTTTGTGGGATTGTTTTCTAAGATTGTCATCTTTACAATGTTCCTGATTTTGCATACTAGAGGTGTTTTCCTCATCCGTGGAGGCCAGCTCTACCCTCACACATAGAAGGAAGACCTTGTGGATTAGAATGCTCACTAATCATGCAATTGTTTGCTGATCGGTTAATGAAAAATGTTATTTCATTAAAATTAAAAGAGGGAGATGTGGGAGAAGGACTTGCAAGAAGGTTTTGCTGGTTTTGCAGGGAGTGTGGCTAGACAGCAAGACTCTGTTTAACAATAGATATGCTAACGACAGGCTTAACGATGGGTCACGTAGTTGACTGAATGAGGAGTCAGTGAGAGTTTGATTATGGGTTTGGAGGCTAGGGCGGATCCAGCTAGTGATAAAAAAGCCTATGTACTAAAAGAATATAAAAGGTTGGTGTGATGGTAAAATAAACTTCTTCGCCTGAACATCTTGTGGAGTCCGCACATCCTTCATTGCCACACTTATAAGGAGCTGGAAAAACCTCCCATGACTGTTTCCTTCCATTGCCATTCTAAGAATAAAAAGAGGATGAGGCAGACCAGTTCTAAAATTTTTACAGCACAGTAATTAGAAACCACCAGTTTTGACTACAGATAGGCCTTTCAGGCGTTAATTCTTTATTTCAAAACATTTCTGAATGAGTTTTTTCTTCTGAATTGGCTGGCTTCTATGTGGTGCTGTTTATCTAACAGAAGAACATTTCAGAATACTCATTTCCTTCATTGTAATCGATGCAAATAATCAGTAAAAAATCAATTATCTAATACAAGAAATGTCAACACTTTCTATTTTCATACTAAAACATACACACTAAGAATCAGAATAAGTGTATATATAACAAGCTGCATAATTGCTTAAATGCAGGCAGTGTGATTAATCAAAGTATAACATTTAGTGCAAGGGCTATATTTAATTAAAACTCCATCTCAATGGTAATAAAGGAGGTTAAACCTTTCTTTGCGAAATGATTAAGTACAAATGCAGAACAGTTAAAATAAAGCTTACTGTCAGCTGATTTAAGTCATGATTAAAATCAGATTTACAGTGCTTTGAACGAAATGGAAGCACATGCAGGGGGGTAAGTATTTTGTGAAACCTGGGAGTGCAACGTTTCTTTAGCTAGAGTCAGATGCCAGATTTTACACGTCAGATCTGGAGGAAAAGCAAACAAGCTAGAGAGAGCTGAGAAGAACAAGAGGGAAAGGAGGAGTTAGGATGATGCACCAGAAGAAGAGACTGAAAAAGTTCTGTCAGGGAAAAGAGAAGGCAAAAATGTTCTATCAATTGTCAATGTGTACTAGAAAGAAAACAGTGATCAGTAACTCACTATATCTACAAGAATACAGAAGGGAAAAAATTAAAACAACCAGTAAGGGAGATTAGGCTAGGAATTGGAAGCTTTTGACCTTTAACAACTACTTATGGACTAGGAAGAAAATGGGTGGGAGACTCTGCCCCACAAGTCTGTCTTAGGGCAGGTTAGACAGAAGTCTGCCTGGGAAGATCTGACCCTGGGGGGGCAAGTCCAGGTGATCTCTGCAAGTTTCCTTCAGATTTGCTCTCCCAGTTCTGTGGGAGCTCCCTAAGTCCTTCCTTCAGAAACCCAGCCACGGAAGGCAGGCGATAACTTGAGAGTCAAAGAACAGTTTCCAGTTCCCAGGGTTACAAACAAAACCTTCAGCATGTGACGTCAGTGCCCTCATTAACTCCTGAACAAAAAACAGATTAAGATCCAAGTGCACCTTTTTCATCTCATCGTACCCTTCGGCAGCAACCCTGGTTAGTCCTGAAAAGCCAAAGTAAGTGATTACCCAAAATACTTCCATCAGGCTGCTTGGTGGGACCTTTCTCCTCGTCCTCCTCAATGTGCCGGCTCTGACTGACCGGACATAACCCACAGGTTTGACTTCACAAATGTGGCTTTTACACAAACCTTCTCCTTAAAAGAAGCTCACTCCACAATAGCAGGAGCACATTTACCCACCATGAAAAGAGCAGCACTTATGGGAAAAGAAGGGAGATGTAGAACTAACCTGGCATTCGCCAGGCTCCCAAAGAATCTGTGGGAGATATATCTCTCTGACCTTCAAATTTCCCTGCCACGGTTTTCATCTCTTCTTAACTTAAATTGGCCCATGCATCCTCTCCATGGCTTAGATTTAGAAGTGTCAGTGCCCAGTGGATCAGCGATTTGTTCTCCATATCTGATACTTCACGATTATGTTACGTGATCAGGGACCCAGCTGGCTGATGACATTTAAAATCATAAACATTTAAGGCTGTCAGCCCCTCCAGTGGCAAAAACCCCTGTAGCTGCTCATTTTGCTAAATGATGCCCCTTTTTTGTCCACAGTTTGGATCCATGTGGAGCAGCACAGGAGTTGCAAAGTGTGTCATTGTCAGCAACCTAAGGAACTTTTCTGTCCTGTCTTTTACATGCTTTTAAGAGATGAAACAGAGATGACCCTTGCATGGTGCACAAAAAATTGATGCTGCAGCAGAAAAAAACCCAAAACCCCATCACTAAAAATCCACCAAAGAGGTATATCAGGAAAAAAACCCTATGTTTTCAGAACAAATCAATAATACAATCCCAAGGAGTAAATCTGCTGAGAGATTAATGTTTGCCGCCCTTTCCTTCTGTACTTGTAGAGAACAGGAGTCTCCTTTCTCCCTTCACACACACAGATGTTTGTAGGGTCCCCTGGTGCTTTTATCACTAACAGCAGCAGTCTTGGCCACTGGACAAACAACGTACTTCAGTTGCCATTAGGTTTGGCAACTGTCCAGGAAGACAGGAGACTTACTCACTCACATAACACTGAGTTTGCTTATGGCTGTTGGTAGGATTAAAGAGGGTCCTTCTCCCAGAAAGCCAGAAAGTTTTCTAAGAGTCACTGGAAAAGCCAAGCACAGCACTTCTGCAGTAAAATGATCGATGCCAAGCCCTCTAATGTCGAGCCCTAGTCATTTGTGTGGGCATTTTCATTGCATTTTTTAATAATAAATGTCCAAAAGATCTAACACCCTGGAACCTGGGTCCCCATCTTAAGTACATGCCTTCAGCATCCATTCTCTCTTTTTGCCAAAGATCATGACCAACACCTTAAGCTTTAATAAATCTGGATATACTCAGGGGGAGCTGCGTTTCTGATAGACTGAAAGAACTCTGAGTTGTTCCTTGTGCTGAGAAGTCACAAAAAGGCAAAGTTTTATACTTAAAGTGAGAGTAAATGTGCCTACAGTAAATGTGATGCATTAGGATATTAGACCTCATTTCCTCCAACCATTCTCTGAACAGCTGAAAGAGACTTGAGGAAATGAGTCAAAATCCTGGAAGATGTTTGTGCAAGATGAAAAAGAAAACAACATCTGTAGAATCATGTGTCGCACACATAGAACAAGACAATTGAGCAATGCTGGATCCCTGCAATGGGATCATTCATTTTCAGAGACTGAGAGAAAAAGCTGAGAAGTGGCTTAACCTTGAGCAATTACTGCCCCTCTTTCTGCAAGACTGATACCAGATCAGATGGATTGTCATGTACTGTAGATAAACATAAATGTTGCTGAAAAGCTCCCTGATGCTATGCAGTTCTTGTTTCACCCAGAATTTGTTATTCCTCACCTTCAGATGACACCTGAGTGTTTACTGAAAGTTCGGGCTAGAGAGTAGCTTTCCTTCAAACTACATACACGTAATGTTTGGTATTTAGTTTGACAGCTCCAGCTATAGCTTAAAAAAAAATCTTTCAAATAGCTGGCACTAAAACCAAATGATAGTTCAGCCAGAAATCCACAGAATACAGATGTATCATCAGAGTCTCTCACAACAGACCAGAGAGAGAAAAGGACAAGTCTCACTATGAGAAACTCCTACCAGGCTGGAACATGACTCAGATGTTCCTTCTGAGATCTGCCTTAGCTCGTGTTCAACATGTGCTAAAGACATCTCCTCTCCTATTCCACCTGTGTCCTGGTGCCACATGTCCCATCTGGAGGTGACTCAGGATCTGTCGATCAATCCAAGCACCTGCAAAGCAGTGGTTACCATCTGGACAATCACCAGTGGGTTTCTAGGAGGGGAGGAGGGAGGTGGAAAACTCATGGAGAGCCAAGAGAACCCAAGGGTGCTACAGCTGCAGTCATCTGCCAACGAGAGGCTTTCCTTTGCAAAATGAGCCCATGGAAATGCCTCCAGTCTCCCTGAGCAGCACTTCAACGGGATGCAAATGGGAGCCTCACTCCCTGCCAAATTTATCACATTCTTTATTATAAAGCCTGGAGAAAAATCATTCAGGCGCTTGCTGGGAGAGGGTTGTAACGGAAGGAAAAAGAGTGGAGTATTGAGCAATCTCTGACATTTCCACCCTGCTCGAGGCAGTGGCCTTGAGCCACGTTTTGGCACAGGAGAAGCTGCACAGTCGCAGGGGAGGGAGGTGAAAGAGAGAGGAGGGATGGAAAAGGGGGAGTAGGGAGAATAGGCAGAATATTCGGACGGTTTGAGGGGTTCAAAGCAGCCAGTAAGTGACAGCAATCATCATTCCTCATCGAGTTCAATCTGCCTTCTCCCAGCCTCCTCCCTCCTGGCTGACAGGTAGCAGGAAACATCATGAAAACAGACAATTCTTCCCCCTGGGCAGAGGGAGATCCTCCTACTCCTCTGCAGCTGACTAGGGGTGGAAAAAGGCTATACTGATGGACACTGAAAGGAATCATGTCCGGCCTTCCATGAATGGAAACGCCATAGACTCTGGCAGAGTACTGGGGGGAGGGAGGAGGCAGGGAGGAACACAGACAGGGAGAACTATGGAGGAGGGCAGGAGAGGCACAGAAAGAAGATGGTTCCAGATTATTGTGTAAAAAGAGGGCTAGGCAATCCCTAAGAGGAGGAAAAAGTGGAAACCTATATTACAGTGTAAGAAAAAGACTAGGAAAAGGCTGTGGACAGAGGAGGTGAATATTTTACCCTCTGAGAGCTCTCTCTTCTACATCCTCTTTCCTTATTTGCCACCAAAGGAAGAAGTTCTTGACTAAGGGCCACAAAAAGATGCTTAATATAAATTTGAATAGTGATAAACAACCAGAGAGGTCTGATAGGTGGGAAGTCATCTGCTCCAAGGATGTGCACTAAGACAAAGCCCAAAGTAACGCAGGGCCACACTAGCTCCACAAAAACCCAGCTCAGCACAACAGTTCCGTCCTGCCCGTCACTTCTGATGGCCCCTGCACCCCAGCCATCACTCTGCCTTCTCTAGCCCAAAACTAGCCCTGTATATTCCTACAACCACGTGATACATAAATGATGTGCATGTGTACCCAAAGACACTTGTCTTTTGCAACAGTGAGACATTTACACCTATCACACTGCTTAGTTTTGCCTACACAGGTTTGTTCCAGTGCCCCTAAGGGGATGTATCTTCAGCAAACATTTGAACCCAGAACCCAAGCAAGTACTGCAAGGAAAGTTCCCTCCTTCATCTCCAGGACTCTGCAGCTTGCATCTCATGACCTCCACAAGATGCTGTCAGTCTGACCCGTGTCACAAGCATTCCTTAAGGACAAGCCAAACTGCCCAGTGAAGGATAACTTCAGGTGTGGGCAAGAAATACTTTTCAAAAGTTGATGGGTGTTAATCACCACTTGAATTTATTTTTTTTTTTGAGGGTTAACTTGTTGGTAGGAGTATCAGATCAGGTCAGGAGACACCTGTGGGTCTCCTGAACAGGAAAGTCCTAAGAGCCATCTATCATGCTCTCCATCAGAGAAGGAGCAAACCAAACACCTTACCCAAACAAAAATCAACCACAGCCCTCTCACACATCCCAGATAACGTATGAAGAAGAATCCTACACTGACATGACTGTCAGTTTCTGGCATATTAGTTGGATTTCCTGCTGGCAGCCTGGGCAGGGACAGGTGGCTGTTACACAGGGTGCTCTGTGAGGCTGCTCTCTCTTGATGGCAGCAGCCGTTGAACACCTCATACCGTGCATCCCTTCACTGCATCCCTTCCCTGCATCTTCCGCTTGCCCTCACAGCCCAGGAGATAAAATAACCGATTCCAGGCTTCCCTGCATGGGGCCAAATTCCTCCCTGAGCACAATGCCTGGGATACCAGCAGCAGCACCCTCCTCTGCTGACCTCCTCACGTCTCTTCAAGCTTTTCCAAAAGCCTTGTGTGAAGTCGCTCCGTATTTAAAATCACTAACCCGGTGAGGTTAGGCAAGGAGATCTCCCTTTATCAAGGAAGGGGGAGGGAAACTTTGAATTTATACCTGGCACACCGAACTTTTTGGGCAAGCGGCTCCACTCAGGCCTTCGGGAGACCTACTGGTCTTCAACCTCTTCAACCTGAAGCACTAAAGCAGACCTACTCTGGTATCTTGTCCTGTGGTGAGCTGCTGGCTCACCCGCTGCAGATGATGGGGCACCCACCTGCCAGGGGCAATGAGTGGGGAACACACCGATACCGGGGAAAAAGGACACTGATATGAGGGCACAGACCAGCTGGGGCACCAGACGCCGGGGTGTATTAGGGCACCACTACCGGGACACAGACACTGGGGCACGGACTTGCTGGGTCAGTAGTACCAAGGCACCGACACCGGGGCACCTACACCAGGGCACCGACACCGAGGTGCGCCAGGACGCTGATATCGAGGTACAGTCCGCCGGGGCACAGACAACGGGACACCGGAGCGCCGACCTGTCTGGGCGCTGCAGCACACCGGCTCCGGGTCACCGGAGGGGCACAGAGTCTCCAACGGCACGGAGCGGGGAACGGAGCCCGCCTCAACTCCCGCCTCTCCCATCCCGCCCCGAGGAAGCTTCACCTCTGGACACCTGACGGCTGGTTCCCTGCCTATTGTTCAAGGCGCACTTAACCGCGGGGACATCTTGTACTGATCGCTAGATAGTTTATTGTCAAAACAGCCCGGCCCGGGGAGAAGCAGGGGGGAGGCGGGGAGGAGGGAGAAGCGTGGGGTAAGTATATCCTCTCCCTGCCCCGAATCACCGCGCACCGCAAACAAAGGACTTTAGTTCCCCCCGGCGGGGCGTCCCGCAAAAACGAACCCGGGGAGAACTCCGCGCTGCCGCCGACCCATCCAAACCCCACTTTGCCAACCACCCGCACGCCCGAAGTTTCTTCCCTTAGCCTGCCCCCGTTCTCCCCCGCGGCCGCGGTTCCCACCTGCTGGGAAGAGGCTCAGCAGCAGCAGCAGCAG
>VZTY01027572.1:19690-57282 GCA_013400935.1 Turnix velox
GACGGCTCCGCCTCCGCCGCCCGCCCCGCGCCGCGCCGCGGCCCCTCCGCGCTCCCCCGCCCTGCCGCCACTGGGATGGGCGCAAGGTGAGAGGCGGCCCCTCAACACACTCACGTCCTCCCCGTCCACCCTGGACACCCTTGTGTGCTTCAGTGGGGTTTACCTCCACTGGGATGTGCACAAGGTGAGAGGATGCCCCTCATAACACTTCCTCCCTGTCCACCCGAGGCGCCCTTACGTGCTTCAGTGGGATTTTACCGTCAAGACCCCCAAACACTTGCCTAAATAAAATAGTTTAAGAAGGAGGGGAAAAATCCCACCCGTGGCCCAGTGGCTGCTCACGGATGGGGAGTAGGAGAGGTGAGCTTTCTGGGAGATACTGACACCCTAAACAGGCAGAGGAGAAGGATTTGGGGGTGCTGGTGAATGTGAGGCTCCACATGAGCCAGGAGGGTGGACTTGCAGCCCTAAAAGCCACTTTTATTCTGGGCTGCATCCAAAGCAGCGTGGCTGGCATGCAGGTTCTGCCCCTCTGCTCTGCTCCGCTCTGGTGAGAACCCGCCTGGAGTACTTTGTGACACTCCAGGGCCCCCGAGAGCAGAAGGATGTGGACCTTTTGGAGCAGGTCCAGAGGAGGGCTACAAAGATGATGAGAGGGTTGGAGCACCTCTGCCCCGTGGAGAGGCTGAGAAAGTTGTGGTTGTTCAGTCTGGAGAAGGTCCCAGGAAGACCTTATTGTAGCCATGCAGCACCTAAAGGGGATCTACACGAAAGCTGGAGAGAAATTTTTACAAGGGCATGTAGTGCTAGGATGGGAGGTAATGGCTTCAGACTGAAAGATGGCATATTTAGATTAGATAACAGGAAGAAATTTTTCACTGTGAGGGTGGTGAGACACTGGAACAGACTCCCCAGAGAAGCTGTGACTGCCCCATCCCTGGAGGCATTCAAGGCCAGGCTGCACAAGTAACCTGGTCTAGTGGGAGAGGTCCCTCCCCATGGTAGGGAATTGTAACTAGATGATCTTTAAGGTCCCTTACAAACCCAAACCATTCTGTGATAAGGAGGGATGAGGGATATGAGGCTGGGTTCAGCTCGGGGATAGTGTGGGCTGATAGCAGCTCCAGGCTGGGCATGGAGCCTGGAAACAGAGGGAGCATCCCTCAAAGGGCAGGTACAAAGCCATGTGTTTGTTTGGCTCTGAAATCCCCCCTTATGGCTCCTAGAGGTGTCACAGCAAACCATATATGTGCACCGAAGGTAACGTTTCTGCCCCGAGATCTCAATCTGTGTCCCCTCTTAGCTGTCACCTACACAGCACACACAAAAGGACGGATTGAAGGAGCTGACTGGTTTGGTATGGAAAAGAGAAAGCTGACAGGGAGCTTAAACATGGAAAAGGTTCTTACAAAGAGGATTGTGAGCAATTGTTTTTCACATCCCTCAAGGGCAAGATAAAAAGTAATCCATTTAGTTCTCAGAAAAAAAAAAAAGCTTAAATATTAGGAAAGCACTTGCAAAGAGAAAGGAGGATTTAGCCTACAAATGCATTGCAGAATGCAGAACAGAGGTTGTGGAATCCCACAGAGGGAATTTTTTAAGCACTGGTGAGACGATTGACAGGGAGGAAATCTGGGAGCACTGGCTTCTCTGGCTACAGAGCTGGAGCAGAGCTGCTCTTCAGGCAGAAATGGGATAGACTGGAGGAATGCCTGTCTTTAACGCTGCTTTGTCAGTCGGTGTCACACGATGCTGAGCTAACAGAAAGGTAAGTAGGTGACCCAGGCAGAGGGGACATCTGTGCGCTCACTGGGTACCCACAGGCAGGTGAGGGAAGGACACATAGACTGTCAGAAAACCCCATGCCAGCTCTTCTGGATGTGCAGAAAGATGTAGGGAACACATGGCAAAACCTTTGCCCCAGGAAAAAGCGTAAATATAGACACCTTTAAACATGTTAATACAGTTCAGAATAGTTATTGAAGGTAAATTATTCTTTTTGGTTTTGTCCTCTTTTCTTTTGCAGCACTGTCAAATTTTTCCCAAGATTAATAGCACTGTCCCATATGGTCCAGCCTAAGATGAAAGTCTTGTCTTACATGTTTAAAATGGCTCTCTCCATTTCTTTGCTCTCTTTCATCTCCGGCAGTCAGTCTCTTTTGATGGGTGAATCTTTCCTCTACTGCGAAATGGAATACATTTTGTTGGTGCCCCAACAATTTCAAAATCAAACATCATTTTGAAGTCATATTTTTCACTAGGTGCTGGCCTCACCAAATTAATCCTAGGGAGAGGGGGGAAAAAACAGCTGAACTGCTTAAATTTTTAGTGCACTCCAGACTTTACAGGTATCTTTGGAGGAGAAAAGGAAGAGAGTTAGAAATTTTTTATATAAATGTTTGGAGCACTCACGGCTTAATTTCTTAAAGATGCAAAGGCAGCTCACAAAAGTGCTAGGAGGGGTTTGCCCTGCAACATTATCACGAAACACGTGATGTTGTTGTTGTGACAGATTTCTCCCTGTTCTCCCCCGTTAGTGCTCTCTTAGTCAGCGGCCTGTCTGTCCTTTTGTCTGTCTGTCCTGCACATCCCTGGTCACATGGAGCCGAACTCAGCATGGCCCCACATCATGTGCCTCATCTCCACCAGCATTAGCTGGATACTGGACTGAGCAGCTCAAAATCAGGAGCTGCAACAGTATTCTCCGTGTGCTTTACCAAGCTATAAATAGATGCAGTAAGTGGGAAGCAGAGGTGAATTTGCTTTAACCTTGCCACTTTTAATAATCATAATGATAAACACAATTGCCTTTTCCAGTCTGTCCAATACATTGCACAGACTGCTGTAAGTTCTTTCATCCATTTTCTGTTTGCATTACAGAAGGAAAAGAAAGTTGCTTAAGCAGTGGAGGATTCTCTTAGGCTTTTTTTCTCCTTTGTCCCAAAATTTAGCTTATCAATACCTGCCTACAGAAAGGCAGGGCTAGAACTTTTTAATAGGATATATGATGGGAGGACTAGAAATAATGGATGTAAATTGGAAGAGGGTAGATTCAGGCTAGATATAAGGAAGAAGTTCTTTATGGTGAGGGTAGTGAAACACTGGAACAGGTTGCCCAGGGAGGTTGTGGATGCCACCTCAATCTCTGGAGGTGTTTAAGGCCAGACTGGACAAGGCACTGAGCAATGTGGTCTAGTGGGATGTGTCCCTGCCCATGGCAGTGGGGTTGGAACTAGATGATCTTTAAGGTCCCTTCCAACCCAAACTATTCTATGCCTCTATGATTCTATGATTCTAAAATACATGAGCTTAAGCCAAAAAGGGTCTTCACTGCATTTTCGACCAACCTCACATGTTCCTATTTTCAATTGTCATCATGATACTGTGTCAGTGAGTTGGGACAGGTAATGCCATCTCTCCTCATCATCTGCTTGCAGTAGGTTGAATTTTTTCTGAGACAGACAACAAAAAGAGAGTGACCTGTAGGCATTGGGAACAAAATCTGGATACAGGTTTGGAAATGCAAATGATAAGTTAGTAGAAATACATAAAAGTCACTTCAGATTGAAAATCTTGAAGCAATCAACATTTATGAACCAGCTCTTTTGAACAAGTCAATTCAAAAGATTGCTGTTAGCCAACCATGGGACTGCTTGGTGGAGTAAACACTGAGTAGATCAATGATATTGGTAAGATCAGGCTAATGTCATTGAACAACTGGTGCTCTAATGAAGGGCCCGTGTTATTTCAGTGAATGAAAATGCATTTGGAAATAGGCTAGTTTGGTGGCTTCAAGCAGTTTATTTGTCAGGGCTAGGAAAAGCTTTTTATTCTAAATCTTTACAGCACAAATAACCTGTGGTATCTTTTTTAGCTGTTTTATCTATGGCATAACATATCTGATATGGAGAGGGGAAAATACCCTTCTGATATAGCTCATCAATGCCAGCTGGAGTCCCTCCAGATAAACCCCAAGATAATGATTTCCTTTCCAACATCATACCTTCCTTTTTCTACGTTGGAGGTTGATAATTCTTAGTCTGGGCTATCACTGTTCCCTATAAAGCAATGTGCCCAGCCAGCCATCCAGCTCCATAATTAACTCTTCTGTGATTTCTGCTGGCTGGAAGAAATTAGCAGAGTTTGAAATGTGCATTGATTTACCAGTGTTGTTGTAAAAGGTGTCAAACCATCAGTGTAAAAGTTTTTGGTTAAGCTTTTTAAAAGTAAAAAGTGGTGCAAATTCTGCCTTGTGCATTCACCTAAAGCATCATTTCCAAAGCCTGGCTTGGGGAATGTCTCATGATGGCCATTCAGATGAAACACGTACTCAGCATTCTGCTCTATCTTAATTTTAATCGACCAAAACCATCGCTGCGAAGCTTCAAAGCCTCGTTCTTAGTTAAAAAAACCCTTGTGTATGTGAAATGTGCTAGTCTGAACTGTTATAAACTATATAATTCAGCTGAACCTGTTTTCTGGAAGCCCTGATATTTCAGTTTGTCCTATTGGATCTAGTTTTATGAATTTCCAGTCTTCTGTGTGACGTGTAAGCGTGGGTAAGTGGAGAAAGCTGGTGGTATTTGATAGACACATGTCTTAAGGCTTCATCTGTAGATGGTAGGATTGTAATGTCTTCCATGTAGTTCTAACTGCAGAAATTTCTGCTATTTTTAGCAGGGATGACACTAAAATTAATGCAGATAAGGTGGACACCTTTATCTCTTTCCCCCCCCCTGGAATATGGGCTTTCAAATTGAATCCATTCAGTCTTGCCTTACTGAAGTGGGAGGTATCTCTTACTACCTTTTAATCCAATTTTTGTGAAATACTCACTAAATCCCATTGTGACCGTGATCTTAAATCAGCATTGCTATCCTACTTAATTAAAGAGTTTTCCAGCGTCGAATGTCAAGAGCTGAGATATAATCATCATTGAAGCTTGAAATGTATGCTGGTTTTAAAGACATCTCTTATTATCGCCTGCACAGCACACTATTGTAGCAACTGTCTTTATCAGTATGAGCTTAAGTGGAAAATAAAGGCTCTAATCTCTTTGATAGCAGTTTTTGTTAGTTTATAGCCTGCAATCTTACTGAGAAAAGAGATTTGTCTTTATGAACTGCCATGTGTGGTTTATGCCTTTATCACTTGCTACTTCTCTTGCCCAGGCCGCTGCTGAAAGCTGACTCCATGCAGCAGCTTATGCCTTTTGATGTGTTGTTTTGTCTTATTCCATTTTGTTGCCATTATAATTTTTTTTTAATCTTATTTTAAACGAGTTTGACGTATCGACACAGTTGAGAAGAAACAGCTGATTTGGCTTCCTCAAAAGCCAAATTCCCTTTCCCATCCTTCCATTTTTCCTATCTTTCCCTGGACTGTGTGGCAGCTTTGTGCTGAGGACCTGGAGGACTTCATCCTTGCTCCCCACAGGATGTTAATGCCTCAGTGTCTGAAAACATATCTCAGCCCCACATCTCGTGACAAGAACTAATTTTGTTTTGCTCTTCATAAAGAGTCCTTTTGTGCTTTCTCACAGTGTTTTCCCCTATCTGAAATCTCAGTAAATGACCAGAGAGGTTTGTCAGGTGTTTTTTTCTTCTTGAGGTGATTAAAGCCACATGAGATCCACTTGACTCCCTTGGCATTTTTGTTCAAATGCACTTTTTTTGCATATGAATTTGGTGGTCAAATAAGAAGAAAACTAAAAGGAAAGCAAAAGACCCCTCTTAATTTAGAATCATAGAATGGTTAGGGTTGGAAGGGACCTTAAAGATCATCTAGTTCCAACCTATGGCAGGGGCACCTCTCACTAGATCAGGTTGCTCAGTGCCTTGTCCAGTCTGGCCTTAAACACCTCCAGAGAGGGAGCATCCACAACCCCTCTGGGCAGCCTGTTCCAGTATCACATTACACCCTCACTGTAAAGAACTTCTAGCCTAAATATACCCTCTTCCAATTTACATCCANCTAGCCTAAATCTACCCTCTTCCAATTTACATCCATTATTTCTAGTCCTTCCATCACATATCCTACCATTTAGATGGTAGTTATTCCAGTGTGATGTGGAGAACAGAGTGCTTGCATTGTCTTAATTCCCTGAATCAATAGCTAGAGAAGCTTGTTTGTTGATGGTTTTTGTTTGTCACACTGCCTCTCAAAGTATCTACCTTCATTGTATTTTAATTTGTTGTTACTGAGCTGCATCGGGATTTCCTTGGATCCTTTCCAAGGCATCTTTTCAGTCCCATTTTGTTTTCATCTCTGTGTGGTTTGCACAAATATGTTCATTTACCCTTTCTTCAGCTTTAAAACTCATTGCTAACCTGGGTTGTACTTTACTCTCTGTGTGTGGGTGGGGAGGGGATGAGTGGCCTCTCTTGGCTCCTCTTGCCAGTGCCTCTCTCACATGTCTGGCCCGGAGCGCTCAGCCTTTGTCAGGGGAGCATCATATGAGCCTCCTTCTCTCTGCGGGTCCCATCCTCAGTGCCCGCCCATGCTCATCTCCTCACGCAGAGCAAAGCAGATTTGTCACCACCCTGCCACCTCGCCTGGAACAAGGATATCAGTGTCTGGCCTTAAAAACCGACTGTTATTTATTAGGACCAAAGCTTTTCAGAGAAGACAGCTCTCAAAATAGTAAACAGCCTGCACATGTGACCCATTTACTATTTTTCATAGAAAAACCAAGAAGTCTGGTCTCCCTCACTGCCTGTCCAACAAAGCTTGTCCCCTTGTCTGCTCAGTTTTGTTCATTTTGCCAGGATGGATGTGAGCAGTTGAACTTCTCTGAGACCAAAGCACTTTTTAATTTGTATGTCTCTAAGCAGGTAACTCCAAGCTTTGGTAACGCAAAGCTTGAGGTTTGCTGCAGACAGATGGAATATCCACAGCACTCCATCACCTCTCACTTCTCCTGCTGCAACTGTTTGAGCAACTCCTATTAAATTAAAATGCTATAGATAATGTTGCCCTTCCATAGGGGGTAGGTGTCCCTTTCCCAAGGCAATACTTCAGAATCTTAGAGGTCCTCACAGTATGTATTTACATTCTCATTACAATCTGTCTTCACAGTTCTTGGTAACCAAAAGTCTCTAAGAGATTATTTTCCTATCAGTCTTATTCCATTTTCATACAACTATCTTGTACTGCCAGAGACAATGGGCACTTTTTTTTAGTATATATTTGTGAATATGGTGAATATTATAATCCCCAAGTGCTGCTATACAGCAGGAAAAACATAAACACCACTGAGAGAGTAAAGGGCAGTGAAAGGTGCCTCTCCATTACAAAGCTCGTGCTCATCACATTTACCACCTAATCCTTTATTTTTTAACTTTTTTTTTTTTCAGCTGTAGAAGTGTTTTTTCAGTCTTTTTGAGAAGAGTTTTCAAACTGAGGTGGTGCAGTCACTTCTGGAAATTTGAGTAGGTGGCCAGCTGTGTAGTGCAAGCAAGATTCTGCAGACACTTTCAACCACCTCTCCCATGGATGCTGTGGCTGCCTGGCATCCTGGAAGGGCCTGGGATTGCACTCTGATGAATTTGCATTTTGATTACTTAGCTTTTCCAGGCTGGATAACCAGAAAGAAAAAAAATAAGTTCATGATGAAGTCTGGGAATAAAAGTTTTATTAGTGCCTGTGAGATGGGTGTTTTAAAGCCTGATAATATTAATGAAATCATCTAGCTTTCAAAGGCCAGAGAATTTGGATCTTAAGAGGCAGTATTCGATCAAATGAGGCAGCTACTTCCCCTTTTTTCTTATCCTGTTCAAAGTCTGAGTAGATTTAGTGGGGACATACCAGTTTAGTGTGCTCAGATTCAGTTAAATGAGTTTTAAAATGTTTTTCCTGTGATCCTTTTCCTATTTTCTCTTGGTTCTTTTAGGAAGCTGATATTGAGATGATGCATTACCCAGGTGTGCAATGTTTATCTAGATGTTTCTGTGCATTTTTCTGTACCTATCTGTCTGATATGCAATACAAACTACTGTATTAGTGTAAAAAATATAGTCTAGTGACCATATCTGCTTTTGCCCTGATATGTTCAATTGATTCCTTCTTGTGTGTTGTTTCTCCTCCAGAATTCAAGAGCACTGCTTGCAAACCCTATATTCCAGCTGCCAATCCTGCATGAAGCCAGGCTGTGGCTGCACCCAGGAGACTTTGTGGTGAGGTGGTGATGCACCAAGGTCCATCTTCAGACCCCGCCAGTTCTTTGCACCTGCAGTGGAAAAGATCTTTAATTCTGCCTTTAAAACTCTTTAAAACTGCCTTTGCTTATGCCAGCTGTGAACCTTCCTTACTCTGGATTCCTTGATTAACTGCCTATGGAGCCACCCCCACTGCTAGGCCTTTGGATGGGGAGCTGTTGTCACCTGGTAGCCCACAGGACCTGTTTGGGACAGGCAAGTGTCCAAGTGAAAACAAGATTCAGGATTCTTTGGGGTTCCCATAAGAAATACAGAGCCTCCCTTTGCCATCTGCTCTTCCTCGGCTCTAATGCGAATGTAAATGTCAGCTTAGCAGCTTAGGAGCTTGTCACCCCTCCAGGCATACGGCCACTCTTGCCGAGGGGATGTACATCCACTGGGACGTGGCTGTCACAGCTGAGAGCAAGGTTCTGCCTCTGTCTGTACCCTGAACTGCTCCTGCATAGTTTCTTTGTCACATTGGTTCACCAGACACTGGCTGTAAAATAGGCTTAGGAAGGTCTTGACCCTTCTCTCTCCCCAACTTTGTCCCCCTGCTGTGGCTCTTTGGCTTGCCAGCTCTTCCTTTTTGCTGCCAGCAGCTCTTTTGAGGAAGCACAGAAAAGGTTATTTTTTACACCCTCCTAATCTGGTCCGTGATCTGGTTCACCACCGTGTGGCTTTGCAAACAGGTCTGCTGCCGAAGGGAGGGAGAAGAAGCGATGAGAACAAGTGAGGAAAGAGAGCTGAGTGCAGGCCTGCAGCCAGAGCCACCCTGCAAGAGCAAAACCTCATCTTCTCCAGCAGCCATCTCTTTGCAGGCCAAGGTATATGTCACAAAGCTTTTATCTGGAGCCAGGGTGGTCTGAAATTGCACAAGCTCCTCCTTGGAGTGAACACCTTGGTTATCATTGAGCTATTTCCCCCTGCCTCAGCTGGACCATCATTCCATGCCCAGTCTAGGCTGCTGCTGCCTTTATTTATCTGTATATTAAGTGTTATACAAGATGTTGGCTGTAGGTACAATCTGTTAAATGCATGATCTCTGCTGTGTTACCAGCCCTCTCCCTGCAGCCCACATATGGCCCATTGTTAGCACAGATGTCAGCCCAGGAGCTGCTCTCTTATCTCCTTACACCTCAAAGAGCCCGCAGCACTTCCCTCCCAGCTTTTGCTTCACTCCACATGTCAGGAGAGGGATCATTTGTTTGGGGGGACTTTGGAGATGAAATTAGTAGAGCGATTAGGATGTGGCTGTGTCAAACCTCCACTCATTAGCCTATGGCAATATGCTATGGATTTATGACAGTGACAAGGAAGCAAAATGGCACGGAAGGGTAATTCCTTTCAAAGGCAAATTTAACAGGTGCTGTTTGCTGAATCTGAGTCAGAGTCTCAACCTGGGGTTAAAATCTTAGGGCATTGTTGTCTGTAGAACCTTGATGCCGTGTTAATAATGTAACCACTGTACAGCTGAGAAGGCTGAAACATTCAGAAAATGTTGTAAACAGTATTCAGAATTCTTCTTTCATCTTCTTTCACAGATGATTTCTCAGTTTCTTTAATGCGATCATATGATGAAACATGTGCCATTTTCACCCTTGAAAGCCTGGAAGAGCATTGGCATCTTGAGTTCCTTCCCAGAAATCAGAAATCTTTCTGCAGACAAGCACCAGAGATGCCCAGAATGAGCAAGGCATCACAGTCTTTGAGTTAATGTTTGCCTGAGACTATCAGCCACCCAAAAGCAGCCTGTGTTCAAAATTGGCAACAGGGTCCTAGATCAGTGCATTGAATATCCAATAATTTTGTATTCATGTCACAGTGTCATGTGGTCAGATACACTGGATAAAATCATATTGATTAACAGCTCATTTGGTTTAATTTCTTGAAGTTCTTTTAATGAAGATGGGATTGCTGATGAAGTAAGCTGAGACTGAGGTTCACCTGGGTCTAAGCCACTTAATGAAATGCTGTCTATGTCCAGTTCACCTCTGGAGAGATAGACACGCAGCCTGAAGCTGGTGTGATGAATCATGCTCTGGAGATGTTTTTCCCCTCCTTGAAGGGTATCTAGACAGCTGTGTGAAAATTGCATACACTGCTTAGTCTCAAAGCTTAATAGTAATTTCCTTTAGATTCCTAAAGAATGAGGTGGATGGCCTTGATCAATGAGGCATTTCCTCTGCAGGTAACTCCAAAGCAGTACTAAAAAAGTATTTAGACATGGAGACTCAGTGGCAAGCAGAGATCTTGTATCACTACTAGTTGAATCTCATATCACATCACCTTTTTCAGCTGTGAATGGCCCAGCCTTAAACAAGTCTGCTGGTCTCCTAGTTTGGTGGTGAGAAACAGACCCTGGAACATTGGGATTTGGGAGCCCCCTGGCACTTTCCCACTAGAGAACTTAATTCAGGTTCCTCTGTGCCACCGTGTGCCCCACCGTATGACCTCCTTTGCAAAATGCTCTGTGCTCTGTGGCTAATAAAGGCACCACCATTAAGAGCCAGGTATTAGCTTCCCGCAGCAGTTACTGAACATCTCCAGTGCCTACCACACTCATTTCCATTATGCCTCAGAGCCTCATTAGCTGGCTGGTATGTATTCTTCACTGAAGCTCTGCTCAATGTAGCACAAAGGACTGCAGACACGCTCCCTTCCTACTTAAACTTTGCCTGAATGGTCATCCTTCCATTAGCAGTGATATGGAGCAGAGAGTAATTCCTGATGGAGCCAGCAAGCCCACCTTTTGCAGGTGAATCCCTCTTACTGGTGTACACTTCCAGACTTAATCTTCCAGGAGCACTTGCAACCCAGTGAGACAAGAGAGTTTCTAAGCTGGAGCAGTAGCAGCAGTAGGTACCAGTACCTTCTGCATCCCCACATTATTGTGGTGCCACATCACCACGTTATCAGACTGGTTGTGCTACAGTGACTTATGCATGGTTCCCACCCCTCCACTGTGGAGTGTGTGGCAACATCATGGATCCAGGCAGGGAACTAGCCTAGCTGAAGCATTGCTAGCCATAATACAAAAAAAGGGAGGTAGAGAACTGGGTTACTTGTATTACCACCACTATCAATGTTGAACTGAAGGCCATGCAGTTGTTTTCTGCGTCTTTGTTATTTCCAAGAGCTGTAAACTTCTGTCTGATGCTTCTGTTGAAGTTTTCGGCTCCTTCAGCCAGGATGTGGTTCCACTTAGATTTTAAAATTACCTTCTACCAGAGATGTTTGAGCTCCGCTTTTGCAGATCTGCTAAATGACACATGGGGAATAGTCTTCTCAGCTGACCTGGACTGAATCTCCTACTTCCAGCAGGTGCAGAATATCCCCTATCAGGATCCAGTTTGGGGCAGAGGTGGAGATGGTTCCTCAAAACAACCAAAAATATACAGAATTACCTTTCTGACAGCTGCAGCATTATGTGTTTCACAAGGGAATTTCCTCCTGGCACTAGCTCTTGGGTGAATTCCAACATGCACCCAGAAGTCTCCCATCTGCAGTGGGAGCAGAGCTTTGATGTTACTTGTGCCTTGTCTGCATGGCTTCTGTTGCAGGGGTTGTTACCAGAAAGCTGTTACCTGGGCTGTATGACATCTTTGTGCTGATGTCACCACATTAAGCAGCATCATCAGATGTAGACTTGTTTTGGAAGGCCCATGGTAATGAACTATTATGTGCACAAGTGACTGGTAGACATTAGTTGGTCCTCAGGTGTGATCCAGAAAAGGCGCAGATTTTAAGTTGTTTTCTACAGACAACTTTAGTTCATATTCCTTTGGAGCCTTCTTGTGCTGTTTGATTGACTGCAGCTGGATAAAAAGAGAAATATTTGCTAACTTCTTTTAAGCCCAGTGTGAAACAGTATCTTGATTTTAACCAGCAAGCATATCTTTAGAGGGCATCTTTTTGTTAAGCAAATTATTATAGATTTTGCCCAATCTATAAAAGAGCAGTTTCACTGTTCTTCTGATTCTCTTTTACTTTTATGATAATCTGAGCATTTATAAGACAAGATATCGTTTAGATGTTCAAAATAGAATTGTATTTTTGGACCGTGACATCAGTTTTTATGCCATTTCACTCTATTTTGAGCTACAATTAAAAGTTCTTCTTTAAACAAACTGCATCTAATTTCTGTGCTAAATCAAACCAGGCAGCAGAGAATGTTTTTCCTTTTAACTAGAATGTCATTAGAGTCAAGACATGCAAGAACAATGTGGAATTGTAAGACATCTCCGCAAAAATAAATTTAAAAAAAAAAAAAATTAGCTGCAAAGTCTTTGTCTGCACTGGAAGTGGGGGGGTTTCTTTGGTAGAGAAATGCCAACAAACCCTCACGAAGAAACACTCCTTGCATCAAAATAATTTCCCACTAGAGCTTGTTCCACTTTTCTGAGCAGAAGCAGCAATACCAAGAGAAATTTTGCTGTCCCAGCAGCATTTGGGAGCATGACCATATTGCCAAGTGCTGTGTGTTATAACTCTTCCTTGACATCACTATTCCAGCAAACATTTTGGACCCAGCTAACACTGAGATTAGGAGCTTAAATGCACAGAATTTGCATCAAAGTGAATTTTTTATGCATGGAAACAGTAGGTAAAAAGCATTTCCCTCTTGCAGAATGTTATTTGTAATCATAAAATCATAGAGTAGGAAGGGACCACATAAGGCCATCTAGTCCAACCTCCCTGCAGTGAGCAGGGACACCTTGCACTAGATCAAGTTGCTCAGAGCCTCAGCAAGCCTGGCCTTGGATGTCTCCAGGGATGCAACCTCTCTGGGCAACCTGTCCCAGTGTCCCACCACCCACATGGAGAGGAACTTCTTCCTAAAGTTGACCAGAGTTCCAGCTGTTTTTCCAAAGCTACATGCTGGGCTGGTAGGGCCTAATATAGGCCTGCAAGGACCTAATGCAGGCCTGCAGGGGCCTACATTCCTTTTTCGTAACACCTTTAAAGGGACACACAGAGGATGTGTATATGTGTTACACATAACTTCACTGTTTCTTCAAGCATCTCACTGTTGTCAGAGAACACAGCCTGTGGCAAAATTGAAGTTTGGAAAAGCAACTCACATTTTGGCTCTGCTAGACAAAGAAACAGTGTGTGACCAGTTTCTCTTAGAATCATAGAATCATAGAGTGGTTTGGGTTGGAAGGGACCATTAAAATCACCTAGTTTCAACCTCCNACAACGTGAACTCCTTCATCCTGTCCTCAAAAGGGAATTGCTCCAGCCCTTTGATCATTTTTGTGGCCCTCCTCTGGACCTGCTCCAACAGCTCAATGTCCTTCTTATGTTGAGTGCTCCAAAATTGCCACAATACAGTTTCTTGCAGAAACCAGCTCTACAGTTTTTTTTCATGCTTGGCTAGCACAGAAAGGTTAAACCACATTTAAATAAAGGGCCATTCAGCTCTCTCTTGCTTTACTCTGCTTCACTCCACCTCTTCCTGGGGACGTCCAGAGAGCTGTGCTCTTGGTGGGACAAGACTTGAGCTCAGTTTTTCACATTACCAATGGCCAGGACTTCCCCATTTCTCTCTTCCACCTACTGCCACACTTCATTGTGATTTTTCTGGTTTCTAGCCTCTTCTCCTATCCCAGCCTCCCAGCTGCCTCCCTTGTCTTGTCACTGCCTCGCTGACAAAGAAAACTATCACAAGATAAAAGTGGTGAGGACTTGTTCCAGGTTATTTTATCTCCTCAATAAATATGAACAAGTCTGCAGGCATTCAGGGTGGGATGCTGCTGTGAGCTGAATTTGTGACTGCAACTACATCCTCACCTGAGTGTACATCCAAACAGGAGAAAATAAATTCCTCTATTCCCATAAGCCCAGCAAATCTACATCCCTGCTTACCCTAGGAAATGTTCTCCTGGACACACATGAATTGCCTTCTTTGTCTGACCTGTTTCCTATTTATTAAGCAGAGGGGACTTCCCCCAGTTTCTTTTTGGTCTATTTCACTCTTTTATCTTTTTTTTTTTTTTTTTTTGGCTTCTATACTTCATTCTAAATAAGAATTTCCTAATTATTTCTGATCTAACCCTTTAAAAGTTTCATGTGATGATGACACAGTAAGGAAATGAAAGAAGGAAGACGTATTTGTGAATTGATCTGGTCACCCTAAGGCTTTGAAGTTGGAAAATTTTTAGGTCTAGGCAATCCATTTGCTGATGTAAATGTTTCAGCTGTATATCTGGCTGCCCCATTAACAATGGGGCAATCTGTCATAGGCTCTCCCCATATTACACCCCTTTTGACCTGGTTCTGTGAAGAAAGAGTTGTAAACAAAGGAGGTGAATATTAAATTGACTGACTGAAAACACCACTAGTAACATTCATTAACAGCAAGAGAATGACTTCTTTTTTCTTAAAGTGAAAGGGAAACAGGGAGATTTGCTTTTACTGATATTTGCAAGATAAAAAAAAACCCAAAAAAACCAAGCAGCTATTAAGTCGCCAAATAAATATGTTTCCTTGCAAGACAAGATGCGCAATTCCATGGAAACAAACACACAGAAATAAACTGCAAAATGCTTGGGGGCATTTTAAACTTATCAGCATAGGAAAAAAGGGAAAGTAAGTATAAAAGTCACAGAGGCTTTCACCAAAATTAAGAAGGCATGCATTATGTTTAAATCTTATGGATAATGTGCTAAAGATTAAGTTGCCTACCAAGAACACACAGCACAAATTGGATGAAAAGAGCAAAAAATAATTTAGTAGTGCAATAGGGGTTGGAAGTAGATGATCTTTAAGGTCCCTTCCAACCTAAACCAAAATTCTATGCTTCTATGATCATATTATTTATTAGGGTTGGATAGTGGTGCCATTCCTGCTTACCGTTTTAGGAGGCTGTTAATTAAGAAAGTATGATGGTCATCCCATTTTTCTAAATTGCAAACAAAAGCCCAAGGCTGCAGTTGTGTGTGAGAAGGGTTTAAACTCTGCAGAATCCCACTGGGCACATTAGCCAGATCAAGTTCACTAAAACTGATGTCAGATGATAGAAATAATGATTTTAGCAAATACTCTTCTGGCTGATGGACCTTGGCAGCATTGTTTCACTGTTAACGCTGTAGGATGGAGTAGCTGGAGTTTCCCCCATGAGGGTCCCACTGCGACCTCAAATATTAGCATAAACAGCTGAGTTTCTGCCCAGTTTGGTGACCCTGCAAAAGGCTCATGGAGTCTTGGAAAGCACCATTGTCCTGTAAATGATTTGCTAATCATTTATCCTGGCCTTTCATACCCCTGGTGCAAGGCTGGAAGAAAGGAAGCTAATAATTACATCTATTCCTCCAGATGTGATAGTGGAGACTGTGGGCAGGTGTATTTTCTGCCTCTCATTTGCTCAAATTGATTTAAATTTCTATGGGGTCTTTTTAATAGGTAGGACCGATAGCTGCTGCCAGGAGCATGGAGGCACGTCTGGGAAGATGTCAGTAATAGTGCATGTACATCTCAGAGTGTCTTTCAGAAAAATCATGGAATCATAGAATTATAGAATCACCTAATTGGAGGGAACATTTCTGAACATCTAGTCCAACCAGCAACTTAACTGACAAAAAACATTATTAAACCCTATATGAGTTTGGTTTTTTTTTAACTTCCTGCACCAGAAAGGTCACACTTTGAAAACTTTCCATAATTTCTAGAGAGAAACTAGTGAGAAGACACTCTAATAACCGCCTCAGACTATTAGTCTCTGTTAATTTTTCAGCCATGCAGAGATGATTAAGAATGTGTCTAGAGCAGAGCAGTGAAGCTGGTGAGGGGTTTGAAGCTTAAGTCTTATGAAGAGTGGCTGAGGGAGCTGGGGTTGTTCAGCCTGGAGAAAAGGAGACTGAAGGTAGACCTTAGCACTCTCTGCAAGTTGTATTCTCCACTTAGCATCCTTTTCTCCACAACACCCACAGCTCTGTACAAGCACCAGAAATTAGGGTGTAAAGAGATGGAGGTCAGTCTCTTCCCCCCACTCACAGGCAATAAGACAAGAGGAAATGGTCTCAGGTTGTGGCAGGGGAGGGTTAGATTGGATATTTGAAAGATTTTTACATTGAAAGGGTTATTAAGCATTAAGGCTGCCCATAGAGGTTGCTGAGGCACCACCCCTGGCGGTATTTAAAGCATGAGGAGACATAGAGCTCAGAGATATGGTTTAGGGATGGTTCTTGTCAGAGTTTAGGTGATGATTGGACTGCATGACCCAAAAGATCCCTCCCAACTAAGATGATTCTGTGATTCTATGATTCTTTCCAAATGTCCTCTCAGAGCACATGTAGATAGATCAGTGTGATGCTCTATACCTCTGAGTCTTGACAGTAAGGCAGGAAGCCCGAGTCCAGGCTTTGCTCCCACAGAGGATCCAAGACAAGATCAGTTATCTTACACATTCCTACATTTTACTTCCTATTTAGCTATCATACCTCTGGGACAGCTTTCCTGCAGAAATTTTTTGGGCAGAAACCTGAAGTTTCCTTTCTTCTCCACTTGTCTGGGAAATACACCAATTCAGATGTGATTGCTATCAAAATGTGCATGAGAAGATCATCAGGGCACTGGAAGCTTCAGATTTGGATTCAGATATACTTTAATTTATTAACTCTTCCTCTGCATGACCTTGTGTGTCTCCACCAAGTCTAGTTTTGGAGGGTGAACTCTTTTACCATAGAATCATAGAATCATATAATGGTTTGGATTGGAAGGGACCTTAAAGATCATCGAGTTCCAACCCCCCTGCCATAGGCAGGGACACCTCCACCTAGATCAGGTTGCTCAATGCCTCATCCAGCCTGGCCTTAAACACCTCCAGAGAGGGGGCATCCACAACCTCTCTGGGCAGCCTGTTCCAGTGTCTCACCACGCTCACAGAAAATATCCAGCCTGAATCTCCCCTCTTCCAATTTACATCTGTTATTCCTAGTCCTGCCATCACATATCTTATTAAAAATCCTATCCCAGACTCCTTCAGATATTGAGAAGCTACTTTGAGGTCCCCCCTGAGCCTTCTCTTCTCCAGGATGAATAACCCCAATTCCTTCAGCCTGTCCTCATAAGGCAGTTGCTCCAGACCTCTCATCATCTTTGTGGCCATCCTCTGCAGCCACTCCAACAGATCAATGTCCTTCTTATGTTGAGGGCTCCAGAACTGGACACAGTACTCCAGGTGGGGCCTCACCAGAGCCAAGCAGAACTCTTTTTGCAGGCACCTCTGAAATAACAGAGATTTTCCATCAAAGGAAAGTGATTGTGGAGGGAAAGGTCAAATAGCCGTAAAGTTTCCAGCAATTACCAGCAGTTTTCCAATGCGTCTGAAGTGCTGCTGCCTGAATTATGCCTTCAAGCAGTTCTCAAGTCTTCACAATAAAAATTTCTTAGATATATTTGTTTATGGCTGAGGCTGAGGGTGCATAATGCAAATAATGTAGCAGCAGAGCGAGCGTGAAGCATGACATAAAAAAAATACGATTAATGTCAAGCTCACAGACCTGGTGATGTGCCCTCAAAGTGCCCTTCGCCTCTGAGTCGCACATCTGAAATCAGGGAGACGTAGCCTAATTTTCATTATCTTTGGATGCTCAGCAGTGTTTAATGAGAATGGAAGTTAGGCATTGCATTTTCTCATAAAGATCAAATCTCGCTCGGGAAACTTGATAGCTTTCCTTTGGTGGCTCTTAAAAGTTCTCTTTGGTAAATTAGCAGCCGATGAAAATACACTGCTGGTGATTTGAATTAAAACAGCCACAGCATTTGATACAGTGCTATACAAAAAGTCTGGCTCTCCAAATGAATTTGGAATAGTTTGGGCCATAAAAATTGCTAAGCAAATTAAAAACTGTAAGCCTTAAGCATAACAAAAACTGGACATCTCTAATGTTTTCACAACCAAAAAAAGCCTTCCCCCATCCATGGGAAAAACTTTCCAGAACACAGTAATTCTTTGTTTGCAAAGTCTGTGATGGCAACACGAGGTCTCAAGACATTTTAGTAAAGTTCTAGACACACAATGATGGTATTATTTCCCATGCTGATGAATTCAACCAAACCAATAGGCTTGATCCATTGGGAGATCTAGATTAGCCAGGGCTGTTATTTGGAATCACCTTCAGTCTCTGACAGGCATGGAGCTTAGTTGATTTTTTCTTGTCATTTCAAAATCCCCTACATCACATTCCTCTACTTGATCCTGTGTGAGTTGAACAGAATTGTTGTTGATACTGGTTACAATGAGTATAAATAAATAAAGGATTTTATGCACTGGGTGTTGAGTATTTAGGTGTGTTCTTCTCTGTGCGTGCCTGAAAAGGAGCCCCAGTTTTCAAAGGCAGAACCTTCCCAGCTACGTTTTTTTGGAGTATGTTAAAAACACCTTAGAAATGCAGATGTTATTCATCATTATTATGCCATTGAATCTCTTCTGAGCATTTTCTGCATCTCCAGAGCCTGTGGAAATAGGGCTCAGATGTTCTTCCAGTAGCAATTATATCTTCAGACATATATATCTTTGGAGTTAAATACACTTTATTGTGAATATGTATTAAATGAGAGATGTATTTTCAGGTGTAGCTGTTTTGGGTGTTGCTACACTGCAGTGCAGTAATCATGACTTAAGCAAATAGGAGAGGTATTCCTCACCTTTGAAATGTTTCTCTCTTTGAGGAATTCCTCAGTCCCTTCTGTAGTGTAAATAAACAAGGGAAGAGCTTGTAGTCAACACTCTAGCTTGGTACAAAGGCACAGGTCTTCCCAGTGCCAGGTAAAGCGCAGGTTACTTCTGAGAGGGTCATAATGATTCATGTTAACTGCTTGCAATTGAAGAGGCTTTACCTAAAGGAAAAGGCTGACTGCTTTATGTGGAGTGGTGAGAAAACAAACACTGTGCTCTTTAGCATCCTCACAGAAAAGAAAGAAAGGAAGGGAGGTCTGTCAAGGGGACCATACTTTTGTCAGTGCATTCTAAGGCCCAGAGAACATAAGAGTCAACAATTCCTGAAATTTGGGGCTTGACTTTTTGGCCTCCAGATGCAGTTTTGTGTTTTAAGCACATCCAAGGGCCTGTCACTTTTTCATTCAGATGCAGGACAAATTTGGTAAGGGCAGGCGTGGTGCTACCCACTTGGAGAACTCACTGTGAGCCAACTCTTGCTCCTCAGATTAGGGATGATCCTTGGGGCTGTCTCAGGGATCAGAGATCTCAGGAAATGGGATTTCTGTGTCTGAGGGATTTCTGAATGTGTATGAATTTTTTTCAGCTGTGAGATCCTACTTCATCATACCACTAATCTTATGAGTGGATAAGAGCCAACTGAGAATAGTTACCAATAATGTTCATCCCCGTTTTTATAGAGTCTGAGACTTGCTTGAATCAAGATCCCACAAACATACAGCCTTTTGTGCTTCCTTTTTCATCTGTCTTTGATACAAGGCTTAAAGGAAAGCTTTGAGGATAGATTTTTCTTTACCATTTATTAGAAGGGACTCATTACACAGATGCCCTTTCATGAATATCTGTGGGCTTGGCAGCTTGGTGAGGGCACAGTCACACATTAGCTGTGTCTGTTATCAAGAGCTGGCAAGACAGAACTACACTCAAACTACAGACAGCATTCAGCTGGTCATTCTCAGATGGACTCATTTGCTCTGGTGCAGTCCTGGCTTTGCCTCTGGGTCTCAGCTACCTCTATGGCTACAAGTGGGCAGCTCATGGACTCAGCCACTGGGCGTGGTGGGAGCCTGGCTGGAGGAATAACTTCTTTGATGAGACATGTTGAGACAAAATCATAAGACTTCTTCCCATCCCCCTTCCTAGCTTTGGTGATGTCAGTCTTTAGGTCTCTCCATTGAACAATTTCAGTCACAGTGATTCCAGTTGATCATCTTCAGCTCCATAATATGCATCATCATTGTGACGTGAGGTTGAATGACTTGCAAACATGGACAGGGAATGGATTATTGCTTTATTGCACATTGGCAAATACTATTTGATATGATAAATTTCCAGGTTAGGCTCACAGCTTATTCACAGGAAATGCTCAATAGTACTCACTTTCACCAGAATTCAGTTACCAGACTCAGAAATTTGTCCACTGCTGATCAGCAACACCTCAGACCAGTACTGTGCTGAAAAACTTTACATCTAGATACTTAGCTTCCATTTTGAAGCCCTGAATGAGCAGTTGGCTGAGCTGGCTCTGCACAAGTGTATCTCATTGCCCAAGATGTACTTGAGGATACTGCTTGAAAGACAGTCATCCCTCCTATCCCAGCCAACACTTCAGCCATTGTGGGAGACTCTCTCTGACTTAGAATTTCTAACCTGACCCTAGAACTATCTTCTTGCCCCATGTGCTTCCATGAAAAATTTCCATGTTTATGAATCTGCATTTTCTCATGAGAAATCTCTTCATCAAAATATTCTTTATCAGCTGCAGTTTTGTTTCACTTCAAAGACAAACGCTTTGGCAAGACCTGCATTCTGGGAAATTTTTTAGTCAGATGTCTTGAATGTTAAAAGGAACCCTTTGGTGAGTTTTCTACACAACACATAATGCCCAGAACTAAGTATTTGAGGTGAACCACATGAAACCAGAATAGCATCAATAGTATGTAACATTTAGAGCTGCTTGAACTGTGACCCAGAGACATCATGTTTTTTTTTTTCTCATCATGAACTGTGGTTGACAGTCCAAAGTGTTGACTGTCTAGAAGAGTTTTTAAATCCATATTATTAATAAACTCCCCTTACTTGCTTGCAATGTGTGTGCATGCTGGCTGTCGACATGCTAAGTTGTTAGTGTGTTTCAGCAGAAGATGTTTGACTCTGTCTAGAAACTTGGGTATGGTTTTTGTTCCAGTCATGGACTGATTTTCATTTCACATTGCAAATAGGGACCTGGTCACTCTGACTGGAGAGACAAAGACAAGCCATGTGCAAGGTTACCCATGTCCTCACCATGATGGAAATATGCCTGTTAAGGGAAGTAGGAAGGGAAAACAGAAGTGAAGTACCATCAAAAATGGAATATGGCAGTGAGAAACCTTCTCCAGATCCAAGACACTTGAAATTGTTCAACTATGTCTGCTTGAAGTCATGGCTTTGCTGAGAGGTGAGCCAGAGGAGACAGTCTTAGGGTCACAGACCTTTTGTGTCAGGTACCTTGGGGATACAGATCTTTAATGGAATCACAGAATGTGTTGGGTTGAAGGAGACTTTTAAAGGCCATCTAATCCAGCCCCACTGCAGTAAGCAGGGATATCTTTAAGTACATAAGACCTCTCAGAACCTCATCAAGCCTGGCCTTGAATGTCTCCAGGGACAAGGCCTCCACCACATATCTGGCCAAGATGTTCCAGTGTCTCACCAATGTCATGGAGGAGAACTTCTTCCTATGTCTAATTCTAAACCTGCCCTGCTCTAGTTTAAAACCATTGCCCCTTGTTCTGTCACTATTTACCCCTGCAAACAGTCCTTCCCCATCTTTTTGCAGAAGCAGCTTATCTTAATGGGAACAGATATGGCTTATATTCATGGAAAGTACTACCAAGATAGTTATACTGATACTCTGACAGTGGACTCTCCTCTTCCAGAGAAAGTTCACTATCAGTGAACTGAGATAAGGATTAGTGTCCCTCACCATCACAGTTCATACATTACTGCAGCCTCTAGCTCCTCAAGCTGTTGTCCACGACTCCTTTCAGCTTCAAGCATGCATCCATTCCACATTCACAGGATTTTCCTTCAGATCTTATAACAAAAGACATGCTTATTTACAAAAATGAGAGACAAGCTAGACTTTGAGGTGCATGTATTTGTTGTAGGTCAGTGTACCAGCTCATTCCAAGCTCTCAGAAACTGTGTTAAGCATCTCCCTTATGAGGAACAGCTGAGGAAGCTGGGTCTAAAGAGCATGGAGAAGAGGAGACTGAGGGGTGACAGCATTCATGTCTATAAATATGTAAAGGGTGAGTGTCAGGAGGATGGAGCCAGGATCTGCTCAGTGATCTCCAATGACAGGGCAAGGGGCAATGGGTGCAAACTGGAACACAGGAGGTTCCACAGAAATATAAGAAAAAGCTTTTTCACAGTGACGGTGACAGAACAGTGGCACAGGCTGCCCAGAGAGGGTGTGGGGCCTCCTTCTCTGGAGACATTCAAAACCCATCTGGATGCCTTCCTGTGTGACCTGGTCTAGGTGTTCCTGCTCCAGCAGAGGGATCGCACTAGATGATATCTTGAGGTTCCTTCCAATCCCTGATATTCTGTGATTCTGTGATTGTATCTCAAAGCTGGGCTGCCTCTAAAAAACATTTTGGTTCAGCATGTGTGCAGACTTGTCCTACTTTAAATCTGGTACCATACCTCTCTGCATGGACTGTTATTTTAAGCACAGAGCTAGAAGATGTTAAACAGCAGCTACAAATATTAAACATATAAAAATGGCAGGTCTGGATAACCTGTGCCTGGGATTTTTAAGACTGCTAGCTGAAGAGAACTGAGGATCAGAAACAGAGATTTTTTTTTCAGCTTACTGGAAAGCTTCCAGCAGTTCCCAGAAGACTGGAAGAAAGTCAATGGTGTGTCAGGATTTTAAAAACCTGTAGCAGGAAGCCCAGATATTACAAACATATCAGAACTATTTGGAGGCAAAACAAAATGTTGAAGTGTTAGGGCTGGATTTTAAGAAGAGAAAGAAAATTGTTCCAAATCAGAACTGGCTTATGGAAAAAAAATCTTGTGTAACTAAAATAATATCTTTCTGTTATGAGGCTGACCATTGCTACAGGCAAGTTCTTAAACTAAAGGGATAATTTTTTTGCAGAAACTCTAAAGCATCAGAAATTTCTTGTTTAAACTGCGATGGTAAAAAAAAAAAATTATTGTGTAGCCAAAACCTTGTAGGAACATCGCCAAAATGACTAAATATTTCTGACAAAACCTCTCCTTTGCTACCAATTCTGAAACATAGGTAAAGGTAAGATTTGTACTACTCACTTATGCAAATAGTTTTTTGCATAAATGCGGCAAAAACTAATGAGGGCAGGATAGTGAGGCCTTTGATTGCTTCTGAGCAGCTCAACTTATGCAAATATACAAACACTGTTTCAACAAATGAGTAAAGGGCAGCAGTAGGTAAGTTCACCAGTAAGTCTTTGTTTGGGATGTTCTTTGTCATAGATTCTCTCTTAAATAGTCAGGCTGTGGCATTAGGCATCAAAATAAACACAAGCTAGTCGTCTGCTGCACATCAGCAGCAAGCACCAGATGTTTCAAAGCTGTGAATATATTTAAAATGTCATTTTCCAGTGTCTGGTTATTAAACAGGGTGAAAATTTTAGGCATCATGCAGGAAGCTGCAGTGAAGGATTCATTTGATTTGAGGCAGAATGCAGCATTTCCCTGCCACCAGAGAAGGTGGTGGAAATCATAGAACGGTTTGGGTTGGAAGGGACCTTAGAGATCATATAGTTCCAACCAGACCTGTGAACTGAGAAGAGTGAATGAAGCCATGTTAAAATCCTGTGTAGATATTCCCATGCCTGCCACCACCTAGCACCAGTCCACTACTGATGTCTATAAAGGTACTTGGACACTCACCTCATATCAGCTTACATGACTGATAGAGATGCAGCCAAACCACTCTTCACTGAGGATCATTCCTTACCTCTGTTGAGGAAGGGATCACCAATGTAGCTGTGCTGTGACAGCCAGGATAGATGTGCTGATGGACACCAGGAACATAGTCACAACTTGTTTTGGAAGAAAGAGAACTTTTGACAGGGTGCCTTAAATGAATTAAATGGCCTATACTTGCCAGTCTTTCGGTGGTCCCACTTCTTGTGCTTTGAGGTGTAACCCAAAGCATCTCAGGATGCAGCAGGACCAGGAGAATGCTTTTGAGCTGCATGCCCCAACTTAGCATGCTTTTTGAAGGTGGAAAACAAAAGCTGGGTTCTTCTGGGTACAACCTAAATTGTACAGCGAAGATGAGGAGTATTCCCATGAGCTCCAACCTTACAAAAGTGGGAATCACACAGAATCACAGAATATCAGGGATTGGAAGTGACCTCAAGAGATCATCTGGTCCAATCCCACAGACTAGAGCATGTAAGAGGTAAAAAATCCACAAAGTTTTGTATCCTGAACATCAAGTTCTCAGCACCAGAACTGGTTTGCTTTGCTATTTGCCTGCAGTGTGCTGCCCTGCTGCTGCTGTGGATGCTGTCCATGGCTCCACACCAGCTTGGGTGTATTCATTCTGTCCAAATATCTCCTTGTGAAACAAAAATTACATCTTCTGTCTCTGTAAGAGCTGCATATCCACACAAACTTTTCTATATGAAATAAAATCCTCTGTGTGGGACAAAGAAATTTTCAAATAAATCTTGAAATAAAATGGAGGAGTTACAGAAGAGTGCAAAAAATCCAACAAAAAGCACTCCTCAGAGTCCAGTCTGGAGCTTTAGCCCATGGAGTGTTTTTGGCATAGGGTTTGCTTATATCTCTTTCCAAAACTTGTATCTCTTTTTCTTCAGTGTCTCTGACTGAGGGAATCATTTTCTAATTGCCTGAAGAACTTGGTAAGCAAATAATAAGCCCAACACCCTAATCTTTTTTCATTGGGAAACTGGAGTGTTTCATAGGATTTTCTTTTTGCTAAAGTGGCTTCTTCAAAAAATGCCAGCATTTTTTGGGAGGGCTTTAAGTTGGATAAAACTCAGGAGATTTTTATTCTGCTCAGAAGTTTTCATGCTAAGCTCAGTTTAGTGCTTCAAATGTGGGATAAACTTTAAGCAAAAAACCTAGCGTGATTTTCCTCTTTTGCTTATGCATAAATCTTAGTGGGAACAGGGAACATGCTAAAAGAAAACGCAGACGGCCTTCTCCAAAGTGCTACAGTTTACTATAACTGACACAAAGTAAATTTATGGAAATTTTTTTAAGAGCTAAAGAGGAATGTGTGAATTTACATCCAGAGGTGAAGCAGAAATGGAGGATGCAGGCAATTTTCTTTTCACTTGGGAAGTGAAAAAGGAGTGATTTTTTTTAATTCACATTTTTGGCTTACTTATTTTATATAGAACATGGAGAGAAAATAGGATGTGCTTCCAGTTCCATAGAAGTAACTAAGATCTGCATGCATGAAAGCAGAAGCAGATGTTAATGTATTGTGGTTAGAAAAAGCTAATTGGTGGAAACATATGAAAATATTCGAGTGCTGTTTACATTCATCTACATGCTATTAATTAATAGAGAAGTAATGGAAATTCAGGTAAGAAGATGGCACCAAAAAAGCAAAGCTGCTTCCCACCTTTTTCACAGCCAGGATTTTGCACGTGGACTGTTCCCTTGGCAGTTACTGAAATCCTTTTTGTTGTATTTTCTCTCTTCCCTGCTCGCTGCTTCCTGTCTGCATGTGATGATGGGATGTCAGCAGCCACCACACTGTCCCGGCTTGAGCTACTTTCACTGCCAGAACCAGAGCACCTTGGGATATGGTAACATTCAACCTGTGGACTGACAAAGAAAAATGTGAGACTGGATGATGCTGCAGGTGTGGGAAAGCTCTGTGCTCAGTGAGGGAAGGGGTAGGAGCCCATCTGCCAGCTGAGGTTGTCCACAAAGCTGCACTGATGCCACCAAGCCCATGGGTCCCAAGGTCTTCCCATCTGTGACATGGGGTGAAAAAGTCAGAGAACCTTCTAGTGCTATGTATAGCGCTTCAGAAGGCTGGGACAGTCTGGTGTGGAAAGCAAGGTTTCTCTTATCCTTCGTGCCACAAAGGTAACAACTTAGAATCATAGAATGCACTGAGTTGGAAACGACCTTCAAAGGTCTTCTAGTCCAACCCCCTGAAGTGAACTGGGACACATTGCACTGTGAGGGTGCTCAGAGCCTCAACAAGTCTGGTCTTGAATGTTTCCAAAGATGGGGCCTCCACCACCTCTCTGGCCAACCTGTTCCAGTGTCTCAGCCTGGAACCCTCATTGTGAAGTGGTTCTTCCTAATGACCAATCTAAGCCTGCTCTGCTCTAGTTTAAGATGATTTCCTGTGGTCCTATCACTACATGCTCTGGCAAACAGTCCCTCCCAGCTTACTTTTAGGCCCCATTCAGGTATTGACTGGCCCAGATCTTTCAGCCTGTCCTCGTAGGAGGATCCAACCCCCTAATCATCCTTGTGGGTCTCCTCTAGACCAACTTCTGCTAAATTCCTTGTCTTGTGTCCATGCAAGTCAGCGGTTGGCTGATGCTCTTTAGAGCCTTATACTGCTGGTTAAAGTCTCCTTTGCAAAAAAGTGGTGCTGACACTTGAGCTGCTTAATTAATTTTTATTGTTTCATTGACCTGTGGTATTTATTTGGAGTGCACTGAATGGTCTAGTGGTGTTAGCTTTTCTTAACCTTTAGTAATGACCCATGCCTGCTACTGCAGCACACATAGAATTAGTATCTCAAGATGTCCACAGCCCCCAGCAGCAAGTGTCTATGGCAGGATTTGTATGTGCTTGGCTATGAGAGTGATGGGAGGAGGGTTAGGGTCTGGACAGAAGCTCCAGAGAGATGGCAGGGGCACAAACTTGAGTTTGGGTTTGTGGGAGGTAGAATATGCTCCAAGGTGATACAGGATGGGTGCTGTGGAAAGAGCAGGTTGTCCCCAGGAAAGAAAAAGCAGGGCTAGAAATTCTTGCAACAGACTCCTTGCCTGCATGCCCTGCTGCATGACTGCCACCAGCACTGCTCCTTGCTGAAGCTACCAGTGGCGACACCTCAGCAGAATAAATCTGGCTTCAGGAGATGAAAACTTTGACATTAATGGGTATTGGAGCCTCAGGAGAGTCCAAGGATGGAGCCTGACTCCCGCTGGACAGCAGGGCTTGGAAAGAAACCTCAGAGATCATTTATACCACCACACTTTCCTAAGACACTTTCAGCTTTCTCTGGATAATTCATCACAGAAATTCGCCTGGGCCCACTGCTAGAGATCCCTTGCCTCTTTTAGCAGTGTACTCCAACTGGAAAGCAATTTTTCCACTTCCCAACATAGATTACTCTAACACCCCTAAATCTCTTGCCCTGTCCACATGGAAAAAGAGGAAGAGTTTATTCTGTCCTCCTTCCAACTACTTCTCATATATCTGAAGTCTGTTATTATGTCTCCTTTCCATCTTTGCTTATTGAGGCAACCATGACAATAGCAATGTTCTTTAAGCTTTGTGATCAATAGATGCCGAAAGGAAAATCAATCAGATTGACTGATTCTTTAGGAAAGTGAATTCTGTGGCCTAGTTAGTAGCAGTAAGATTTCCTGGCTGACTAAAGAACCGGCCTGTGTGCAAACTGGGATGGTAAGCAGACACTGGTGTGAAAATACTAATTTACCCAGTGGGGATGTTTTGTGCTTGTTTTCTGTGTAAAACAAAGAACAAATTTTCAGAGGCCACTGAGTTTGAGAAGAAAGACAAAGACAGAGAGGACTTAAAAGTGCTCCATTATTTTCAAAAGTCTTTTCTCATATGTAGTTGTCAGGAATTCTAGCATGGAGCCATGAGTCCTGCTCATGTGTGTGAAGATGTGGCAATGGCATCTTTTGAAGGATCAAATTCCTTCATTTGAAGGATGAAGCCAGCAAAGCAGAACCAGTGTCACCTGGGCCAAGCTACTGGCAAAATAGAGGGCTTCTGCCTTGTTCACACATTGTGTTGTGCCTACACAGACTCTTGAATGGTCGCCCCAAAACCCTCAGAAGTGATTTTTCAATGTGAATAGAGAAAAAAGGAGCATGAAGTAATTATTGCATAGTTTCAGTTCACACTCTCATCATATGATGTTTAAAATAAAAGCTTAAAGGGAAGAGGGTCAGACTGCAACAAAAGCCAGTGCTATGTGCTATGAAGGTCTGCAGTATAATTATTGTGAGGTTGTATTTCATTCAACAGTTATATTGCAATGTCATTGATCAATAAAGCATTGGGAGATTTGATACAAATTAAAGCTTCAAAGTCTCACTTCAATACTCGTTTTTATTTCTTTAATTCAGGCAGTCATTGATGAAGATGCCATATGCTGCCATGCTAATCAATTCAGTACTCCATGCAAATGCCAGCAAATAAATTTAAATATGATTAATTGAATTATGTTAATGCTAACACAGATGCAGACGCTTCCATTAACTTGAAATGGGGTATAATCAAGTAATTAAAAACTAGCCTCAGGATACTGGGAGATTTTTGAGGAACACAAAGACAGTAACATCCTGGGGACAGAGCAATGACTGTACAGCTCACAAGGGCCACATATCCCTTAACAAAACAACCAGCTTTTCAACTTACTGTTGGCTACAGCCAGTGTGTTTCTCAACTGTGGCAAGAGATAAGAACGTGGCAGTTATTAATTTCAATGACTCATTAAATAATAGAGAACAAGTACATATAGCTGTATCTCAGCTCTATAACCACCCTAATCAATGTTCCCGCAACTTGAAGGAACACTCTGTTGTCATCCACTGTCAAAATAAGCTACAGCTGAGAACTGGATGGCTTTCTGATTAAAATAATCTGGCAAACTGAAGCAGATTAACCCTGTAGAGGAAATGAGGCAGTCACTTCAATGGGTAGAAGTGGCTTGTTATGGGCAATGCTGTATCAAGTGCTCAGAGCAACAAAAGGAGAAGGGTCATGGTCTGGCACCTTCCTGATGCTTTGAGGAACTGCCTACATACATGCACCTACACAAACAATTGAAGTAATGCTCACTGAACCTCTTTCAAAATTACTGTAACATTATTTTCATCAGTTACACTGAGAAATACTGGTATTCCAGGATGTCACTAGTTCTATTTGTGGAGCTCATGGCCTGCTGGTAGGACAAGGTTGGTACAACTTGTCAGGGTGATAGCCTGATATGCCTCTTTTAGGAAGAAAATCATAATCCTCTGGCAACATGCAAATTATTTTCATTTCCCTATGATATTAAGGCAGTGTGATGAAGAAGAAATGTATCACAGAATCACAGAATATCAGGGATTGGAAGGGACCCCAAGAGATCATCTAGTCCAATCTAGGAACACCTGGATCAAGCCACACAGGAAGGCATCCAGATGGGTTTTGAATGTCTCCAGAGAAGGAGACTGAGCAGCCATGACAGACTTGTGTTGGTTTCACCTTTGACAGATTTTTTCATAATCTTGCTGTATCCGTAAAATGTTGTAAATGCTACTTTCCTACTACTCTTTGTCTCGTGTTTGGACTGTAGCTCTTCAAGGCTCTCTTTTTATGTGTAGTGCTGCCAGCTTAAGATGTTTTTCATGTGTCTCATGATATTTGATGTTTTCCCTGGTTCTTGTCATTAAGTGAGAATCTCAGCATTCATTTAAAAAAAAAAGTTCCAGTCCTAATGGATGTAGATAAAAGCTCGAATACGGGCCATGCAAAAACTGAAGCCTCAAAGAGTAGGAAAAAAAATAAAAAGAGGATAACAAATAACAGGAACCCTATGTTTTTACAGCTACTAGTAGATCAGTGTTTGCTTGTCCATTTTTATCTGATTATTTGTGAACCCTCAGCTTTGGAGTTACTTCCTCAGTGCACAGAGCTCAGAAAAAAAAGCCCTTCTTACCTTCTGGGACTGATGGAATCAGTTGCAGAAATACTCATGTCTTTGGACATGAGAATAAAGACCTCTCCTCCTGGGACTAAGGCAACTGAAGGCAATTGGGCTCCTCAGATCACCACAGCACTTGGGAAAAGGCCGTGATTGTCCTGCACAAACTAATATGCTGTTAGTAAAAAGGCTGTGTCACTGTTTGCTCACCAAGGCTCCTCTGAGGTGAAGAAGCTAAGTCAAGGTTCTTGAAAGGGCAGCTTCTCTCTGCTAATCTATGTCCTTGCTTTCAGGTTTTCCCACCCTACCCATGGAAAAAACTCACTTCCCTTTCTACACTTCCAGATTCAAGAGGCACTTCTCCATCAATACTGAGTTTTTGAAGAAAAATACCCTGAAATGTGATGGAAATCCAGGGGGAAAGGAAAATAAGGTAGTAAGGAAAGGAAACAATACTTTTGATCAAAGACAAATATCATTCATTACCTGCAGTATCCATAAAAATGAAAGAGGGGAAAAAAAAAAGAGAGAGATCAACTCCCTTATGAGGACAGGCTGAAGGGCCTGCAGAAAGGCAGAGGTAGGACTTTTTAATATGATATGTGATGGCAGGATTAAGAATAATCCCCTTCAGGTATTGATAAGAAGCTATGAGGTCCACCGTGAGCCTTCTCTTCTCCAGGCTGAACAACCCCAACTCTTTCAGCCTGTCCTCATAAGGGAGGTGTTTCAGCCCTCTGATCATCTTCGTGGCCCTCCTCTGGACCAGCTCCATTTGCCATGAATTCCTCTGAAAGAATGCACATGAGCAGAATTCTGCTGGTATTTTTCAAACTTCAATCAACATAAACTCTTTTTGCTTGTTTCTTTTTTTCCAGTGTAAAATTTACACTACTGTTTGGATGAATGATAGGAAAGTGGTTTGTGTAAAATGCACTAATAAATTTAATTGTTGTACCTGATGACTTGTGGCATGTCTGTCTCTATGCAGGAGAAGGACCCTGCACAAGCTCTGTACTCTCACTGCAGATGATGCAGGAGGTTATCTGTTGAACAGCAAGAAGTGTTCCAGGTTTTCTCAACTGTCAATGAGCTGCAAGCACCAAAGTAAGTTCATCTCATATATCTCCAAATCTACAATGCAGTTGTGTTCCCCCTGGATACCAACTTCAGAACCTCTATGACCTGATAGGGAAACCCAGGTGTTTTCAGGGAGTGATTCATCATAAGGACTGAGGCCGTGGTCTTCTTTGGTTATCATTTACTGTGATTTATACTGGAGAAACATAAGATGATGTTCTTCACTGATGTTTTGCAGCCTTCATTATATGTGCTGTTAGCTACAAGTTGCCAACTTAGTTTTGCATCACTATATCATGAATTTGATCTGACTTTCCCTTGACTTTTTGTAGGATTGGACTACACTTCTGAGGCTCACTCTAAGTGACATTCCTAGAACCAACGCTGGACATTTTCCAAACTATCACAACGGTCTCCTTATTTTTGAAGAACTCAAATCTCTTGTGTTGTAAGAATGCAGTAGCAGAACCACAGGAGCAGGGAAGGATGATAATGGCACATCTTCCAAACATATCTGAACCACCAAATAATGTCACTTCCAGTTCCAGGGCTGCTGCTTAGGGATTTTAGTAGGGGGTATTATGCTGCCTTTTCATGAACATTCATTACTGGCAAAGTAAATGAGGCTCTTGGCCATCCTTTGCAAACATTCTGTGAGGTGACAGGATTTAGAGATAGTTGTAGAAGCAGCCTCTTCCTTGCTGGTGTCATAGAGACAAGAACTGTTTCTATTTCTTAGTCTAGTGATAATTTCATCCTGAAGCCTCAGACTTTCTCATTGGCAGCTTGAGTGCCAGCACGATTTCTAAAATGGTCAGTAGAGCATGACACAGCAATATATTGAGTTCTTCAGGATCTTATGTTGGTTCCTCTCTAGGTGTATGTGGCTCAGCAGTAGCATTTTGATTAAAGGGATTGTGTTTTTCCCCCAAGTCTGCAGTTTTAGCCTTTGAAGGCAAAATGAAGCCTGACTGACCCTCTGTGGTTACCCATAATAGACCTTTCCCAGTCAGAATAACAAACCCTCTCTTTGAGTTACATTAAGACCCAAAGCTGCAAACATGGGCCAGGGACAAGGCTACTCAGAGTTAAATGATCAGGAGGTTCTCACTGGAAGACAATACTTGCAAGTGCAGGAAGTGGCTATTATTCTAGTGGAGCTTGATGCCTAGCACAGCAGGAGCTGTAATAATCAAGAGTGAATTTCAATGAAGCCCCAAGGACAGCACCTGTTGTGCACCTGAGATAGACATTGCACCAGCTGGAAGGAGGACTGGAAGAAGTAGTGCTGAAACTTTCCTGTGTTGTGTGATTCCTCCACATATAGCTCCAGGAAAAGGGAACTTTGTGCTCCGTGTGAGAGGTACAGACACAACAAAGAGATGCCATGGTCAGCTTCTCCTTAAGCTAAATTCAACCTNTTGTGAGAGGTACAGACATATCAGATTCTCCTTAAGCTAAATTCAACCTGCAAGACCCAGATTACTGGAAGCAGGCTGGTAGGAGATGACTAAGTACTTGCATGCTGCGCACACAAACCCAAAAAAGTCAGGGTGAAAACACTGAAGAAATCAAAGTCCCAGGTATTTAGGCAGCCAGGGCATGAATGCAATCAACTGATGTGACCCAGACAGAAAAATACAGATGTAATTGTGGGGTGCCCTCAGCTCAATGTTTTCTTACAGTTGGAGATGTGCTCATGCAAGTGACTGAAGTGACTTCTCTGCAAAAGTCCATACTGAAAAATGTGAGTTGCAGGTGAGAGAAAGGCAAGGAAGGGTCATTAAAAAGAAAAGAGATGTGGAGCCCTCATCCAACAAGAAAAGAAGATCGTGGGTGGTTTGGAAAAGAGCTACAATACCTCCGTATGTGTCTGTGAAATGGCTTGTCACCAGGTAATCATTAAAGAATTAAGAATTATTTAAATAAGACAGCAATACTGGCACAAGGACAAATGAGAGGAAAGTGACACTGAATAATTTTGAGCAATTATAAAAACAAGTTCTCATCCTCAAATGCCCTAGATCGTATTTTCTGTTGGAGTAAGGTCTTTGTCAATGATGGAAAAAGTAACCTGAAAGAGCAGCCATTCATATTAAGGGCTTTGAGACACCTGGACCCCAAACACCTTTTTTTTTTTGTTAAAAAAAAACTGAAGAACAATCTGAAGCCAGATTTTTTGGCTTGTCATAGGTGCTCTTTACTGTCTGTAAAATTTGCAGTAAATTATCTAAAGCAATTAATTGACAGAAGAAGCACCCAGTGTTGTGCTCTGTGCAGTAATCTTACTTCATGGGCAAAATCCTGGCTTCAGTGAAGTCAAGGTTAGTCTCATTATTGATTTCAGGTTGGTTTTTTTTTTCCCTAGTGTTCTGACCCCCACACACTCCTGCTCGCTGCTGGTGACCACACCTCAGAGAAAGAGGCAGAACCTGTTAGGAGGACTGAGAAGTATTTACACTCTAAAAACCAGCAAACATGCCAAAACAAAAAGGATGGCATTAGAAAGAGGTTCAAGGATATCTTTTTGGCTTTAAAAAATTTGCCATCTATCCATGACACTGTCAATGTAATTTCCCAGTGACAAACTGAAACATTCAGTGAGCAATGCTTATTCTCAGAGGGTTTGTTGGGTTTTTTTTTCACTTTGTAGTTCTTCAATCTTCATTTTTTGCCACTTCTCCTTGAAATGTTCTGCTTGGGTTTTGTTTATGTGTTTTATCTTCTTCTCCCTTCCATTCCTTTCACTCAGCTGAAAAGATGAAATATACAGAAAATCACCTGGCAATTCAGATGAGTTTGAATAGTTTAATGTCTTTTCTGGGTTGAAATTCTTTAGGGTTTTGCCTCCTTCCTAAAAGGCATTTCTGATTCACTTACCTGAGATTATGCAAATTGACACTGAAGTCTGAGCAGCAAGCTTTATTTCCCTGAATAAAATTAACAGACACCCACTAACAAGGCACATTTACATCTGTGCAGCACATTTTATCTCACTCGATCCCAAACCACCGCTGAACTTTAAAACCAAGAAATATTCTTGTGGTGTTGCTACTTCTCCCATTCCCACTTGATTTAGTCCCTTGACATTTGTGAACTTATTCCTGCTTCATGTCATTGGAAAGCAGCTGGATTAAACTGATCCAACATGCAACTTCTTCCAAAAAATCTTTTTACCATGGAGGGTGACAGAACAGTGGAACAGGCTGCCCAGAGAAGTTGTGGGGTCTCCTTCTCTGGAGACATTCAAAGCCCACCTGATGCATTCCGGTGTCACCTGATCTGGATGTTCCTGCTCTGGCGGGGTGACTGGACTAGATGATCTCTCCAAGTCCTTTCCAATCCTTGTCATTTTGCTGTGATTTCTTGGTAAGATCTTGCTTTTGTATTCTGACACCTCATTTCATTATCAGACCAAGAGACAACACAGAATATTTTAAAATATTTGACTTTTCTAAAAAGCAACATTATCCCACAGCCTGGAAGCAAACAGTCATCCCATCACGATAACCAGAAAATTAACTAATTTTTAAACCTGCCCTTTCAGAGATTTCTCAGAAAAGGCTGAAATTTGTTGAGTCAAATTTTCAAGTAAAAAAGACTGAAGCTGGGTTACTTCTATCCCTGCTTGGTTTCATTAGTTTGCTTCTTGCGGTTGTGCCTGTACTTGGCTGAATTTGTGCATTAGGCTCAAAAAGACTGGCTGACAACAAAGCTTTCTGATAAAGATGTAAGCCCTGAGCCACAACCAAATGTCAGCAGGGGCCTTTTTATGGACCCTGGTAGCAATTGGATCATGCCTTCCTGGCATGAAAAACTAATGTGTCACCCAGCAAATGGGAAGTTTGTGTATTAGAATCCTGAATGGGGAAGAGAAAAAAAATAAAAATCATTGAACAGGTTTTGTTCTGTGCATGGAATAATAGATCCAGGTGTGTGGTCATTGATATCAGCATGTTAACATGAGACACCAAATTAGTTTAGGATTGCTTTAAGTTGGGCAGTACTAATTGCCTGTGAGAGCCCAGTGCAGACCAGCCAGTGCTGAGGAGAAGTGGCTTCCCCTACAGGTACCAAGAATCGTAGAATCATAGAATGGTTTGTGTTGGGAGGGACCTTAAAGATTATATAGTTCCAACCCCCCTGCCATAGGCAGGGACACCTCCCACTAGACCAGGTTGCTCAGTGCCTCATCCAGCCTGACCTTAAACACCTCCAGAGAGGGATCATCCCCAACCTCTCTGGGCATAGACTACAAGGAACTGTAGTGGCTGGAAGAGAAGAAACAAAAACCAAAGCACAGAGTGTAGCACCAAGTTTGAAATCATCATCAGCTTGGGTACAGGATGTTGTATTTACGCATTTGGGAAGACCACCTTCACCGGGTGACACTGTGGGACAGACAGTGGGCATGGAGCAGAAGTCCACAAGCCTGGTGCTACTGGAGGAGGGAGAAGAAAGGAGAGCTCATCACAATGGTTTCAAGCAATATTTGTTGTAAGCACCTTTTGCATTTAGTCATTAGAAGAATGTATGAGGCAAGAAACTAGAAATGCTCTAATGCCTTTTGTAAAGCATGAGAAAAAATAAATACATTGCTATTTGTTTGCAGCTCAACATCAGTTCACAAGCATCTAATTACTTAACACGGCAGTTAATTAACAGGACAGTTTTGATCTGCCATAACAAAGCTTTGAAATGCAGTGGCTCGCTAAGTTCATTTATTTCAGTCCAAAATTAAAAGCAAATATTTTTTTATAGGCCCACATTACCCAAATGACACCAGCATGGCATCCCAGTCATCTGAATCTGGCCTGAATTAATCTGAGATTACAAAGGCTAAATAAAGGTCTGTTTGGGGCAGGGAGCACAAAAGCAGCCATGAGATGCCCCCTCTGGCCTCTCCCAGCATCTTGTCTGCTGGTTTTGGATAGCTCCCTCGCAGAAATCAGAGCAAGCCTGAATAAATTAACAACTCAGACAAGAAGACCTTGAAATAGTGGAGGTTTTTGACTCCCTCAGCAATGCGTCATCTAACATGGGCTCCTGCATTTTAAAGGAAACATCACTAGTGTAGCCGAAATCCTTGGCTGGTCCAGGTCCCCATGACTCTGCACAACAATGCTAGGATGGCTAGAAAAGTGGAGGGGCCGCTCTTACTGCTAATTGCAGATCAGAAACAAGTATGTACAGCAGCAATTCAAGTGTCCAGTTCTGGTGCTCTCAACACAAGAAGGACAGGTCCTTCTGGAGCAGGTCCAGAGGAGGGCCATGAAGATGTTCTCAGCATGAGAACAGGCTGAAGGAGTTCGCGTTGTTCAGTCTGGAGACGAGAAGGCTCAGGAGGGACCTCAGAGTAGCTTATCAATACCTGAAGGGGGTTATTCCTACAGAAAGGCAGGGGTAGGACTTTTTAATAGGATATGTGATGGCAGCACTACAAATCATGGTTGCAAATTGGAAGAGGGGAGATTCAGGCTGGATATAAGAAATTCTTTCCCTGGGGGTGGTGATACACTGCAACAGTTTGCCCCATGGGGTTGTGAATGCCCCCTCTCTGGAGGTGTTTAAGGCCAGGCTGGATGAGACATTGAGCAACCTGATCTAGTGGGAGGTGTCCCTCCCTGTGGCAGGGGGGTTGAAACTAGATGATCTTTAAGGTCCCTTCCAACCCAAACCATTCTATGATTCTAAGTTCCTCTTCAGTGGGGAGTTTTACCACTCTAGACATGGTCTTGGGTAGACCCTGGGAAATGGGGCCCAGAGGAGAGGAAGAGATGCACATCACAGTGGAATCCTTGAGGCATGATAGCTTAGAGACAGCTCTGGGGTAGGCCACAAAAAAGTGGTTTAAAAATACCTTTGCCCTTTTCAGGGTTTTGTGTCACACCCACCAGAAGGAGAGAACGGAAGCTCACCTTACATTTTAATCAGTCTTTCCCTACTTAATTTTAATCTGACCCTGAGTAATGCCCCCTAAGCAGATTCATTTAGAAGCAGATTACATTATCTAATTTGCTAATGATGAGACACCATCCTCAGAATCACAATCTTCCGTCAGGGCTTAATAGACACATCAGGAAATAAGATAAAAGGGTCCTGCCCCTCCTTGGCACTGTCCTATAGCTGGAGCTCCAATTCTGTCTCAGGTGGAAGGGGATGTGCTTTGCCATACTGGACCTCAGGAATTAAGTAGGAAAAGCCTGGATAAGAATGTATTTGTGTCAGAGACACATGGAGAAGAAAAAGATATTTCATTGCTGTGACACCAGTGCTTTGAGGTCAGCATGCAAGTATAGGCTGCAGCTGGCCCATGCAATTGGGAAATGTGTGGAGATTGATTTCTGACATGCTCCCAGATCCAGTGCTCCCAGTTTACAGCTATAGGGAAAGGCAGCTTTTGTGGTTAAGTACATGGACAGGATTTTCTGGGAAGAGGAAAGAGGAATCCAAGAGGATTAAGACAAGAAATGGAAACACAAGAAATGGAAACACAAGACCATCACCCACCCACTGCCTAACCAACCGGGGGGCCAGCAGGCCCCCCGGCCTTTCTCCTCCCACCGTGTCCCCTTGGAAAATGCAACTCACCAGTGATGTCCTGCAGCAGAGACACCAGGAGGAGCATCCCTCAGGCCCCAACGGGGGGGGCAAATGGTGGCTTCTACCCTTCCCTGCTGGTGTTAAATAGGAGAGTGGG
>VZTY01027572.1:57416-89314 GCA_013400935.1 Turnix velox
ATTCTATGATTCTATGATTCTATGAATCATAAGACACCCCTGGGGACTGAAACACAGGGGAGCCTGGACCACTTGAAAGGCAAGGAAGGGAGAAAAGGGACTAGAGGGATATCCTCCTCTATTATTTAGCAATGGTGCTTAGATAATCGAGAGGGGGATAGATTTAGACTAGACATAAGAAAGAAATTCTTTACAGTGAGGGTGGTGAAATACTGGAACAGGTTGCCCAGGGAGGTTGTGGATGCCCCATCTCTGGAGGTGTTCAAGACTAGGCTGGACAGGGCACTGGGCAGCCTGGTCTAGTGGGAGGTGTCCCTGCCTATGGCAGGGGGGTTGGAACTCGATGATCTTTAAGGTCCCTTCCAACCCAAACTATTCTATGATTCTATGATTCTATGATTCTAAATGACAAACAATACTGTAGAGGATCCTCTACATTGTTTGGTTGTAAAATGGTTTATGGTTACAACCAGATTCAGCAAAATTCAGAGGAAGGCTTTAAAGTTTTTCAGTTTCTAAAGGAAGCTTTAGAAAGGATGCTTAATGTAATGAATTCCAGCAAATGAATCACGGAATGTCAAGGATTGGAAGGGACCTCAAGAGATCATTTAGTCCCATCCCCCTGCCAGAGCAGGTCACACGAGAAGGCATCTAGATGGGTTTTGAATGTCTCCAGAGAAGAGATCCCACACCCTTTCCGGGCTATTTGTGACAGTGTTCTGTCACCCTCACTGTGAAAAGTTTTTTCTTATATTTCTGTGGAACCTCCTGTGTTCCAGCTTGCACCCATTGCCCTGAGTCCTATCATTGAAGGTCACTGAGAAGAACCTGGCTCGATCCTCCTGACACTCACCGTTAACTTATTTATTTAATATTGATGAGGTCACCCTTCGGTCTTCTCCAAGATAAAGAGACCAGTTCCCTCAGTTGTTCCTCATAAAGGAGATGCTCCAATCCCTTCATCAGCTTTGTGGCTCTGTGCTGGATTCTCAAGAAGTTCCCTGTCCTTCTTGAATTGAGAGCTCCAGAACTGGACACAATACTCCAAAGGTGCCATAGTATCCTCAACTATTTCTCCCAAGAGAAAGAAAATCTTTCAGGGAGGCCTCGAGTGTAAGCAAACTAAGTCAGCATCTCAGAAGTCATACCAAGAGTGGCAGAACACAGAGGTATCGCAAAAGGATTTGATCAGCAAAGCAATCTGTGTTCAATCAAATGAGCACTGCCAAAAGTCAAGCTGAGTCAGATCTGCAAGGAATATTAAAAGTCTCTTCAGCAAAAGGTTCTTCGGCTGCATGAAAGAAAGAGGAACAAGTAAGAAAGGAAACTGTAACAGTAAAGCAAAGACCAACTGTAACACAGGAGGTTCCACAGAAATATAAGGAAAAACTTCTTCACAGTGAGGGTGACAGAACAGTGGCACAGGCTGCCCAGAGAGGGTATGGAGTCTCCTTCTCTAGAGACATCCAAAACCTGTGTGACCTGACCTGGGTGTTCCTGCTCCAGCAGGGTGATTGGACTAGATGATCTCTTGAGGTCCATTCCAATCCCTGACATTCAGTGATTCTGTGATATGAATAGCATGGCGCCCTTGCTAGTAGCTACCTGCCCTGCAGCCCCATGTGATGAAGGACAGAGTCTCCTGTGGGATAACTGGGATAACAGAACATTTCTCAATGAAAGAGGGGGAAAATCCCACTCTGAAGACTGTGATGTTCCAGAGACTTGTATGTTCCTTCTGTGCTATGAATGGAAAAACACTCTTCTCTTTTGCATGGCAGGGAAGTCAGGATGGGATGTGGAAGGAAGTTCAAGTTTGTCCAGTGATGGAGGGCAAGTGGAGATGTAAGTCTAGATAAGACTAGATATACCTCCATGGAAGTATTGGTCTCGTTTTTCTGGAGTCTGCACTGATGAGGATGCCAGGAATGTGGAAGGAAGGGTTGTTCAAGGTTGTCCAGTGATAGAAGAAAAGTGGAGATATCAGTCTAGATAAGGAGACTGGAGATATACTTCCATGGAAGTATTGGTTCCATTTTTCTGGAGTCTGCACTGATGAAGATGTCATGAATTTCCTCTTGCTTCCAGTCCTGCAAGGAGGTGGATGGAGCTCTTCAGTGCAGCAGGTCCATCCTACTAGGTGGTTGCTGTGCACCTCATCAGTGCTATTGCTGAACATCTTGCCTGAGGGCTGGAAATCATGACACACAAACATCACACCATGCACAACAGGCTGCCTCTCCAGTCTGCTCCATCACTGGATAATCAACAAGAATTTGTTGATTTATAATGTGCTTGCTTATCATTTTACTCCAGAAAGTAGTAAGACAGAGTAGTATTCTCTTAGACATCATGAAAACTCTCAAGAACCTACTTGCCTCCAAGAGAATCTCATGTAGTTCACACATGCAGCTGTGACCAATGGTACACAAGTGTTAGAATGCATTCATAATAGAGTTTCTCATTTAATTTCCTTCTCATGCATCAAAACCCCTTTAAGAACTTGAGTGACACAAAGTAAATGGGAACAATCAGAGAATTCACATTAAAATGAACTATTGCTCTAGACTAACTTCCCAAGGCAGGCACAGCTAGTGGAGATGCTGGAAGAGGTAAGGAAAGCTGGTCCTAGGCAGAGAGGTTCTCTAACAGCTTCCAACAACAGCTGAGTTGGTGGGCAAGAGGAAACTGGTGTTAAGATGGAGCTTTGCACATTTCTGAATGGAATTGTGTCATGGCAAGGAAACTGATTGTATTATTTTTATTTTTTTATTTGGTACAAATAAATAGAAATCCTATGGAGAAAAAGATGTTGCATGGCATCAACAGAAATCATACATGGCCTGGAACCATGCAAAAGATAAGAGAACTTGAATGACTGATAGGGAAATAGATAGGACATTTTTTAATGTGGGGAAAGGTGCTGTATGGAATTTAACAGGAGATTAACAAGTATACCTGAAGGTTAGGGTAGGACTTTTTAATAGGATATGTGATGGCAGGACTAGGAATAATGGATGTAAATTGGAAGAGGGGAGATTCAGGCTGGATATAAGGAAGAAATTCTTTACTGTGAGGGTGATGAGACACTGGAACAGGTTGCCCAGAGAGGCTGTGGATGCCCCCACTCTGGAGTTGTTTAAGGCCAGGCTGGACAAGGCACTTAACAACCTGATAATGTTGGGCAGGAGGGGTCCCTGCCTATGGCAGGGGGGTTGAAACTAGATGATCTTTAAGGTCCCTTCCAACCCAAACCAATATATGATTCTATTATAAGCTTGGTTTGGCCATCAAATATCCGTAAGTGTCATTAAAAAGGATTTGCAGAGATCTCAATTTCTGCTTTAATTCTCTATATAGAACTGTAGAGACACTGCACGGAACAATTTTGCTAACACAGATTGTGCATGGGCAATAACCAATTACTTAAACTGAAGGAGAAAAAAGGAAAATAAAACTTATTTTAGCCTTTCACTTTCAAATAAAGCTGACATTTCATACAACAAACTTCAGTAAAGCATTTCTGGGAAAAAAAAAAGGCATCTAAAAATATCACACTTCTATTTCACCAAAGTAATAAATATGGGTTGAGGCAATATCTCTCATACTCAGGAAATACTGCCTGGCTTTGTGTGATGACACATGGATGTCTGATCAGTTGGTCTGGAGCAAATTTAGCTACAGCACTACTGTCTAAGTGAAGAAAGTTGTGCAGTCTATCAGGTTTAGAAATCTGTCTGCATGTTTGTTTGCCCGAAGAAAGTCATAAGCTCTTCTATATTAATTTTTGAGAACTCCTTCAGGAGGAAGAAAGATATTAGGGCTTGAGTAAACTGGAAGTGGATGTCAGGACATGACATAAGCCAGGTGATTTGGGCAACAAGAGAAATTCCCCTCTAATTGTCATTAAACAAGGTAAACTGGGAAGAGCTGAGTCAAATTTACATGTAACTGGTGGTAGATGATAGCCATCTGCCTTAAGGGAAGGACAATCAAAAGGAGCTGCTGAAGAATCTCCAGGAAGATGAAACCACAACATTTTACATACTTATATTCAAATTACTTTCTGAGTTCACAGAACAGCATATAGGGTTCAAAGAAGAACTGATCTTACCCACCGGAGATATCTAAGTGTCTAGTGATTCTTTCTCAAATAATCATAGAGTAACAAGGGTCAGTTGTTATCATCTGGACTGGCATCTTGTGGAACCTACCTCATGAAACTGTCAGACCTCTTAAAGTCAGTTCTTGTTGGAACTAGAGCATCCCTTACAGAAAACAGGTACTCTTGTTAGAAAAAAAAATGAATAAAGCCTATAATTGGATTCACTAGATCCTCTGACAAAGTTTCTGGTGGTAAATCACTTTAATCTTGAAAAATTGATACATCTCAAGACTTACGAAGCTGACCATTGGTTTCCTGACACTGGATTTTGCTTAGTATTTGTCTTCTGATTTGAATAATAGAATGAATTGAGTTAGAAAGGATCTTCAGAGGTCATCTAGTCCAACCACCCTGCAGTAAGCAGGGACATCTTGAAGCCTTCTGATGGACACCAAAATCCACGTTCAGCTTTTGCAAGTGCCACATTTCCTGATGGCCATGAACAAATTGCCACAAGTTGACCTGAATCAGCCCAAATCATTTCATAGCCAAGTCTGAACAAGATTTTCTACAGGGCCTCTCCTACCTTCTCTGGCCTCATAAATAATGGTTTGGAATGACCTGTAAATGTCATTTAAGGACTGTAGGAGGCCAGCAGTGAACGAACCACTGGTGCAACGAAGGACCCCACCCTATTTGGCTACTCTACATCTCCCACACCAACCATAGGCAAAAGGTGGCTGGAGCAAGTTTTGCCGAGCTTCTTACATGGAAAGGACTGCAGTCTGAGACAGAGGGGTATGCAGCCCCATGGTGATGGTGCAGCCTCTTGTGAGGAAGCTGGCTCAGGTCCTATGCTCAAGGATGTTCCTCAAGTGCAGTTCTCCACAACCTCTCTGGGATGCAGATGCCAAACCTTGCAGCTGCAACTGTCATTCTATATGCACTGTGACACTGAGACAAGCACTGGGAGGTGGTTCAGCTCCCAGGTTCTCTTGGCAGTAGCTCTGTAGGGCCTCAGAAACCACTGAGATACATGACCAAGGGAAAAATTAACAAGAGAGTAAAAGTAATATACCAAGTGTCATATGCAGTTCCCTTTTCAGCTCCTAAAAGATAAGTCCGATAAAAGCCCTGAGGAAACATGTCCAACACTGTCATTTTCTAAAAGCAAGCAGCAGCATGAACTTTCCTATGATCAATTTGTTCTGTGTCTGTCTGCCTCTTGATAGTGTTCACTTATGGGTAGTGAAAGTGGTGTTGATGCCCTGTGGAATCTCCAGCCACCCCATATCCCAGTGTGCAGAAGAGATGACCCTTCCTTCCAAGGGTCTGGAAGACCTCTTCAGAGTTATCATCATAGTCCAAGAGTATGATGGGCTGTGGATACAATTTGGACACTTCTTCTTGGCTTGGGTTTTGGGAAAAAAATAGGTTTTTGTCAAAACCTGTGTTTTGGACAGTTATTATGTCACTGAGCATTGGGAAGCTTTAGTTCCTATATGTATTTAGACACTTGTTAATTCAATATTGAATTTGCCACAGGAAATGTGCTTCTGGAGCAAAAACTGTGGGCCTTTCATCAAGCCAACTGTATAGCAATGTAAAAAACCCATTAATCTAGCAAATATCTGGGATTAAATCTTCACTCACACATCCAACAAAAATTATTAGATCAATTCAGCCAGGAACAAGAGAGGTGGGATTCACTCAGGCAGGGACAGGGCAAGGGATGTGCAGGCATGATAGGGGAGGTCCACAGGGATCCTACAGCCATAAGACCATATTGTCCTCCTGGATGTGGAACTGAATATTGTCCTTGCTCAGAGGTGTACAGATGGCAGACAAAACACTTCTTCTTTCAACTTAATATGAAAAGAGAAAGAGAATAGAAAGTTTACTACGGGTCTAGAAAGATAAGAGCCAAGATAGAGTCACATCACAGAATTATTTCATTTTTCTGTGGTTTGTCTGGAATTTTTTAAAGCAAAAAGTAGGAAATGGCTTTTTCCTTTCAAATCCCACATTACAAAAAAAGTTAAGTGAAGAAATTAGGAAATCAGAAAATTAAGAGTTCTGGTGCAGCCTTCATTTTACTTCCTTTATGCATGTACTTTATAGCTTGGTCTCTACCACACTTTCTTTTCACCCCATGGGACCCATTTTATTTACTGAAGATAATGGAAAGACATACTGTGAAGGAGACAGTGGTTTACAGGCAAAAAGGACATGCTTATAGTTGAGTCAGTTGAATGTTGCCCTGGAGGACTAGCGGCTGAGTCTGCAAAGAATTCAACTCTTGTGGCTACTAACCTCTTCCACCCTCCCTGGACCTGGGATTCACTCAGACCTTGCAGAACATCTCAATGCCCTGTGCTGGTGGCAGTGGGGACAGCACAGGAGCATTTATAGAATTACAAAATCATAGAATGGTTTGGTGTGGGAGAATGGCTACGTGGCAAAGTAGACATGAAGGAGCTATGCTGATTTAACTAGGGTTTCCATGGGAAAGGCAAAAATAACACATCCTTGAATCCAGCTGTGTTACAATAACAAGGTGCCACAGTTAGATACAGCAGTAATTGCAGAGGGGACGGGATGAGCAAATGTACCTTTTACTTGCCAACCAATAAGATATTTCCTAGTGTGTTTACTAATGAGTGGATTGTATATAAATGTGTGAAAACCCCAATAAATGGAAGCTTGCTTATCTATCATATTGATTGTCTGCATCTTCCCGCACGCGGCAGTTTGGATTGGAACCTTAAAGATCATCTAGTTCCAGCACCTTCTGCCATAAGCAGGGACACCTCCTACTAGACCAGGTTACTCAGTGCCTGGTCCAGCCTGGCCTTAAACAGCCCCAGGGAGGCGGCATCCACAGCCTTTCTGGGCAACCTGTTCCATTGTCTCACCACCCTCACAGTAAAGAATTTCTTTCTTTTATCCAGCCTAAATCTTCCCACTTCCAATTTGCATCCATTACTCCTAGTCCTGCCATGCTGTACCCTATTAAAAAATCCTACCCCAGCTTTTCTATAGGCCCCCTTCAGGTATTCATCCCAAACAGGAACTCCTGGTCCACCAGAAGCTGGCTCTTCAGCTTCCACTGCTCTGCTGATTCACTGCTGCTGCTGAGACACTGCACCCCACCATCTCCAGTTTCCCTCAGACCAACCCTGCTGATTAAGGATAGATAATGCATGTTTTGGACCTAAGGCAGGGCTTTTAGGACTAATCATTTTAATACCAGAAATAGAGATTCCAGGATCAAATCAGAGATAAAACAGAGGACTGTTCTGCACTTAAAAGCACTCTCTCTGTGCCATTTCAGTCTGTGTCATCACAAAGTCCTCCAGTGTTTCTAGGCTGCAGAGATGGGAAGTGAGCATTCCCACAGCCATCCATCTCTTGTCCTCCCCTTTCCCTGCCCACCTCCTCTGGCCTGAACCATTTATCTCCATCCTCTCTCTCACGTTGCACTGTTTTGTCTTCCTGCTCCTAATTTGCTTATGCTGCAAATGTGAAGTTAATGACTTGAACTTCAGCATCCCATTTTATTGGTACCCCTCACCAGGATAAGGTGATGTTACACACCTTTTGAAGCCTTTATTATGTTGGGGCAGGACACAGCATACAACTCTGAAACACATTAGTGGCCTGGAGCACTTCTATGGGGACAGACTGAGAGAGCTGGGGCTTTTCAGCCTGGAGAAGATAAGGCTCACAGTGGCCCCCCAGTACCTGAAGGTTTTTAAAGGAAAGATGGAGAAAGACTTTTGCAGAGATGTGTGGCCATAGGACAAGGGGGGACAGCTTTAAATTAAAAGAGGGGAGATTTAGATTAAATATTAGAAAGAAATTCTTTCCTGCAAGGGCAATCTCAGTGTATTCTCAGCAAGACCCATATGGACACCACATAGGTATCCACATCAAGGTGTGCTGTCTGCTTTTTGCCCACACTTGCCCTTGTGTAAAGATCTTGACATCACAGCTAAAATAGTNTATTTCACCACCCTCACTGCAAAGAATTTCTTTCTTATGTCTAGTCTAAATCTATCCCCCTCTAATTTATATCCATTGTTTCTAGTCCTCCCATCCGATATTATGTTAAAAATTCCTTCCCCTGCCTTTCTGTAGGACCCCCTACAGTGAAGTGGGAATTGTGATTTTTTAAGGAGAGACACTGTAAAGGTAGTTCACTAATAATTTTTGATGAGTGTGACTTGGGGTTTTTATAGGAAAAGTTATACTACATCCCAAGGACTGTGTCAGGTTCATACTTTTAAGCAGAAATGTTAACACTGCCTGAGGCACCTTCTTTCAGTTGTTTTCTGTCCTGTATTTGATTACACAACTTTTCTGTTCCTGTAATTTAGAAAGCAGGGTTGAATGGATTCTAAAGTACTTATTTCCAAGAAAGGAACATTTAGAGAAATTCAGGTGCCTAACTATAAAAAAAAATGCCTAATGTAATTTGAGATGCTCTGAGAAGCCCGTCTAGCTTGCAGCTGCTGCTCCAGCAGGGTACAGATCCTGCCACAAATCCTGTGTCAAAGCTGCCAACACATTCAGATGACTCCAGCGAATGCCACCATCTCCAAAGGCATTTAGCTACCTGAATTTCCCCATTTAGATTACAGCTGATTACTAAAAACAGAGAGTCATCAGATAAACTGAGATGTAGCTTCAGCCAGGACTTCCTGCCCACCCTGCACCATTGCTCCCATTTCTCTATTTCAGTCACTCCTGCTTAGTTTGGAGTTTGTTGCCTCTTGGGGTCTCCAGGCAATTTTGGCCAAAGAGCTGACAAATCAGAACTGGCTGCAGGAGCGTGGGCTGGGGAAATGCTTGTGGGCATTCAGAAAGCAGCTGACATGGCATTTCCACTCATCCCACTAATCCTGCTGCTGCTGGGGTTACAGCTACATGGAAGTCCTGCCCCTTTCTCACCCTCTTCGCTGTTTTATGCTGGTGTGGATATTGGGGGGTTTTTGTTGTTTTGGTTTTGTTTCTAGGAATTTATCCATGAAGGAGGCATAACATGCATTGATAGAAAAAGGAAAATGGGAACAGGCAGGAGAGATGTCAGGACTACATCCAAGTTTCCTAGCAGGTGAATCTGGTCTGTGCTGCCATCTGTAACAGAGTGAGCTGCACTGTGCAAAGAGGCTGACTGTGGATGCTGCAAGCTTAAAAGCTCACCAAATAGATTTTGCTAGGAGACGTAAGGTCTTCTGAAGATTTTTCTGCTTGTTGTGTGTTCTGGAATCTCTATTTAAGGTTATCTTCTTTAGCTAACACATATGCAACTTTGCTGGTAGAAACTGTGCCAAATGATTTTTCCTCCTAATTCCAATGCAGTTGGGTACATGACCATCTTTCTGCATTTGGCCTCCAAACTCTGTTTACATTAGGTCTTCCTTGCTGTGGGTCAACTTAGAATCATAGAATTAGTTGAAGGGACCTTCAAAGGCCTTCTAGTCCAACTCCACCTGCAGTGAGAAGGGACATCTTGCACTAGGCCAGGTTGCTCAGAGACTCAAACATATGTCTGGAAAGTTTTTGTATCTGTCCAGATATTTTGCCAGTCAGAATAAACTGTACTAGGAAAAGGTCTGTTTTAATGTGAGTTTATATCCACAGTATAGTTTCCAGCACTATTCCTACATTAGGATATGATTTTTTTTCTTTTCACCACAATACTACCTGGCAACCATTCAGGCAACAGCTTGTGAAAGCAGCTTAGACCCAAACAAGGTGAACTTTACTCAGTGAAGAATGAAGCATTAGTATCATTAGTAGCAACAGACATGAGAGGAACATCTTCACTGCTGGTAGACATCAGAAAGCTGGTGAGAACAACTGAGCTATTCCAGGTGCTTACTTGGAAACATGATCAAGCTACACTGACTATTGTGATCTTGTGAGAATCAGTTTCGCACAACACCTAAGGTCTTTCTGTCTGGATGCTCCAACAATGAGACATCCCACACCTCCAACCACTTTGCGAAATACAGGTCAAATATATCTCAGAGCCAGAAATACCTGTTTTAAAAATGTGTTGACTATAAATATACTTACATGTTCTGAGTAAAAATGCTGTGTTCTTCCTCCCTTGCTCTTTGGACCATGGGTTCTGAATGGAGCTAATCTTTTGTTTTGAGGTTTGGGGCTTTTTTTGTGTCTGCAGAGTGACCTTTAAGTTTTGCTATTGCAATCATACCCTGACACAAAGCAGATGCAGACAGGAATCTCAGTGTCAGCATAACAGAGAAGCCTTCTGCCCAGGAGCTGGGATGTCCCCTTCCCTGTCTCAAAAGCACAATACAAACCCCAGCACATGTAAGCACTGAAGCCAGAAGAAGCAAAAAAGACTCAGTTCTGAACTAGTTCAATTAATTACTTTTTTATTTGTTGTTTCCCTGGCAATTATACACTTAACAAGGTAGCTGCAGTCCAAAAAGTTATGCTGTGGAAAGAAAGGTGACATCGCAAGGTCATGGAACATGGTCACCAAAGAACCATTTTGCCCCTTTCTTCTGTGGCCCATTTTTATGCTAGCTGCATAAGCTCTTCATTAAGAATATTAAACCATAACACCTCTCTTTCCTTTGTCTCTAATTGTAGGGCTGCTGCTGGAGCTAAGAAATCAGAGGATGGACTTTGGAGTCCCATCAGCATCTTCTCCAGATGGGAAGGGGATGGCAAGAGAAGTCACTCTGCTCCTCTGGCCACCCTTACACGACCTCCCGAGACTTCTAAGAAACCCTGCTCTGCTGCATGAAAATTAGGTTGTTCTGAGAAATTATATGAAAAGATAACTTCTCTATCTCTGTGCATCAGACAGTGTTATTTGTATATCCATTATCTGATGGTTTTTTCCGCTGTTGCTGTGAGTGGGTCTTTCACACAACAAAAAAAGCAGCAGAGACTTTAAAAAAAGGAAAATACAGAACCATGTAATTTAACAGCAGAGCTGAAATAGAGGTGGGAAGCCAACAAGATTAAAAATCTGTTTGCTTTAATCTCCCCACTTTTTTCATTACATGGGTCTTTAGGCTCAGTGAATTTTAGAGCCTGGATTTGGTGACTCACTGTAAGCAGGGCAGAAGCTATTGCACCTATCTTTGTCCTCATGTGAGCATGAACCTTACGTGTCCTAACCTTGATATTTACAGTATTTCATAATGGTTTTTCTTTCAGGTCCCAAACTTCAAAGACCACTATGAAAAGGCTGAAAATGTATTTTGATTTTGATATGATCATATGGCAAAATACAGCCTAGCTAATAGTAAGTGACCTCTCCCCTGAGCCTTCAGAAGAGTGGCAGAAAAAGGGACAGACATATTGTAGGGGCCAAATCTGCCCCACATACCATCCTTTTTGCAGTCATCCCTCTCTGAAAGAGTACCTGAATTCTGCTGCTTTTTTTTTTTTGTAGCTGCTTTCCAAGCACTTTTCTAGTTTCATAATTCTGCTTTACCTACACCACAAGCTCTGGCGAGCAAGGATCACATCATATCATGTGCTTGCACAGCATCCAGCTTGAGAGCTAACAAACTATTGCTATGGAAAAAAAAAATAAAAAAAAACCCAGGAAGTTAGAAGAAAAGCTCACTGAAATAGATATGGAAGGGGTGGGGAGCAGAACAGCATCTTTTTATACTAAGGATGTTGGGAAATAAAGCTTACAGTATATTTGACCTTTAAGAATAAATGAAGGAAAAAAACCAATACAAAACAAAACAAACCCCTGAACTTGTTTGCATGAAGAATTGGCACTGATCTGGAGCAAACTGACTGTTAGAAAGCAAGGAATTTACCTCAGTCTGACACTAAGTGGAGAAATTTGCAACACTGACAGTCATTTGATTCCTGTAACACACCACTCTGTGTTCATGCCATCAGCCTAGATAAGAGGAAAGTCTCCTCATCTTATTTCTTCCCTTTAGTTCAACCCTTTCATTTTTTGCAAACCTCTCTGGGCACATTCTGCACTAAACGTGCTCCTGCCTTCATTGAAATGGCAAAGGGAGCTGCAAAAAAAATTGGAATTCACTCAAAGATGCCATTTCTCTTATGCTCTTTTAGTCTTTCTAGGACTGAATGGAGTATTTTTGTGGCAATGCACTCTTAAGTCTGCATTTATTTCTTCAGTTACATGGTTAATGGCTGATGCATTGCAGTAATCACTGACAGAGTTGGCTGGAGTAGGAAAATTGGATTTGTAGTAGAAGGAGAGAAGAAACCTCAAATCTGAGGAAAACAAAAGCCTAATTCCTGCCTCTCCATTGACAGGATGAACCTGGGCTCAGATCAAAAGCGTTTCTCTGAATAAGCCTTTTTTTTTTTGCAAGAACATAGAGCTTAAGATAGCTAAGGAATGCTTACAGAATGAAAAATTCCAGAATCCCAGAGGTTTGTTCAGAAGAAAATAAATCTTTTCTCCTCAATTAGTCCTCTGTCACCTGCCCAAGTGCAGAAGTGTACCTCTTAAGCTGCTTCTCTGTGGCCATATCTGGTCCTTTCCTTCAGGAAGTATATCATACTAAAGAGAAGGAAAGTTGAGAGCTAACTGAAATGGACCATATGGAAATATAAAACAAAACACATCTCCTTTGTACTTGCAATTGCAAATATTTGTCTTCATTTGGCTACCATGACTGGCTTTGAAAATGTACTTGTATAATTATTATTTTTCATATGAATAAAGCATAGAATTTCCTTAAAGCTTTGGAAATAAGGCCTCCAGTTCCCATCAGCATGACCTGAAATCACAGAGTGTGCTTAAAATAACTTATTTCATAGAATCATAGAATGGTTTGGATTGAAAGGGACCTTAAAGATCATCTAGTTCCAACCCCAAAATAAGGGAGAATCCTGCATTTCTCCTCCTGCCCCAAACAAATCACTTACTGATCCTGAACTAAACCTTCTGGATTGATGGCAAAGCAGCATTTTTCTAACCAAAAAGTTAGAGAGAGAAAAGACACCTGGAAATCTGAACTCACAGCTAGCCCACTGGGGCTCAAACCACCACTGCCAACCTCACATCCTGTAAGTTTTAGGATGCATTGGTTCCTAACTTCCAGTAGGAGCTGTATTTCCTTAGATGCAAGGTCAGTTTTAACTTTGGGGTGTTTTTCAGCAAGGATCTGAAGTGAGAGTTCTTGATGCACCTTATTTTTCTCTTTTTGGTACCGTTTCTTTGATTGTGTCTAACAATAACCACTCTTGTTAGATGAGAACTAGATGGAAACTTCACTGGAAAGAGCCCAGGATTTTGGATTCTTTTTTATTTGCCTTTTAGATCCGACCGGATCTTCTAGGTGAAATCACTTCGTGTTTTACTATTTTTTTTTTTTAAAGCTGGAAATGTTACAGAATCTTTATTTCAAGAATGTTAAGCTTTAAGAAATGCATCAAAAGATCATGAAACTTGAAATTAAAACATCAGATTTGGCAACAGCAGAGAGCAGGAATTCACTCTTCCAAGCACTTCCTCACCCTTTCAAATAGAAATTGGTAATTTTGACAAAAAAATTCATAAATGCAAATTTGTGAAACACAAGATCAAGCCAGCAACATATAATTAGTTCTTATCTTTTTATTTTTTTTTTACATTTAAACCAAATGTAACATTAATTTCCCTCATCTGCCTGCAGTTCCCCAGCACTGGTCTGAAAATACATGTAGAGGACAAGCACAACTTAGCACCATGGTGGCCTTGTCTTGTCCAAATCCATGTAAGTTCAGTAGCAACCGATCACCCAGCTGTTTGCATACAGATTGATCCAAAAACTATTGACTTCTTTTTATGTGGTTCTCTCCCATGTATTATGCAAAATTCAGCCTGGCACATATTATAATCAGCACATTAGTCACCCAGCAGACAACTCTGATTTCCCTGTAGCCTTCCAAAGTCACATTCTGCTACTATTCAGAACCTGGAGTGTTTCCTGGAGTTGGTGTCTCACTATGGGTACAATGAACCAGGACAAAATTAACATGCTGTGGCACTAAATGGTTAACTTCTGCACATCCCCACGTGCATGGGTGTTTCGCAGAATCACAGAATATCAGGGATTGGAAGGGACCTCAAGAGATCATCTAGTCCAATCCCCCTTTTGGAGGAGGAACACCTAGATCAGGTCGCACAGGAAGGCATCTAGATGGGTTTTGAATGTCTCCAGAGAAGGAGACTCCACAATCTCTCTGGGCAGCCTGTGCCACTGTTCTCTCACCTTCACTGTGAAAAAGTTTTTTTCTTATATTTCTGTGGAGCCTTCTGTGTTCCAGTTTGTACCCATTGCCCTGAGTCCTATCATTGGAGGTCACTGAGAAGAACCTGTCTCCATCCTCTTGACACTCACCCTTTACCTATTTATAAACATGAATGAGGTCACCCCTCAGTTTCCTCTTCTTCAAGCCAAAGAGACTCAGCTCCCTCAGCCTTTCCTCGCAACAGAGATGCTCCAATCCCTTCATCATCTTCATGGCTCTGTGCTGGACTCTCTCAAGCAGTTCCCTGTCCTTCAGCTGAGGGCCACAGAACTGAACACAATACTCCAGATGTGGTCTCACCAAGGCAGAGTAGAGGGAAAGGAGAACCTCTCTCCACTTACTGACTTTGCCCCTTGTAATGCACCCCAGGATGCCATTGCCATCCTTGTCCACATGGGCCCATTGCTGGCTCATGGTCATTATTATGTTCTTCTTAAAAATTCCAGTTGTTGCAAAATTGTGTCTTGGTCATTACCAAAATAGCAACAAACGTACCCTTCATGCCAATCAAGTACAATTAAATGTTCTCCAGCCTACAGCTCAATCCTAAAAGCATCAAAACCCTCTGTTGTGTTGTAATGCACACAGGTTAGAGACCTTATCTTTTAAGGCAAGCTGAAACACTTATCTTAAGGTTAGCCATACTAATCTGAAACTTCAAGCTTGAGAAATCTGTCTGCAAATCTCTTACATTCAGCTTTCATTTTTTATCTAGATTTCTGATACTTCCTGGTCTGTTCAGAGGAAAATACCAGCAAACCCACTTCTCTTCCCTCCTAGCGTGCCTTTGCCATTGCTGGTCAAAACCCAGTGTGGGAACAACAAAAGGTGAAATTCTTTTTTAAATGTTCTGATCAAAACTTCAGATTTATTCCTTCATTTGTTTTCTCTATAGTTGACAAATTTGGAGAATTTTTTCCTCAAGAAACCTCACCCTTATAAAACCATCACATTCCATGTTGAAACGATGCTCTGGAGTCTTCTTTTGAGAGAACTGGGGCTGTTCAGGCTGGAGAAGACTGTGGGGAGACCTCTTAGTGGCCTCCCAAGTGCCTGAAGGGGCTACAGGAAAGCTGAGGAGTGACTATTTGCCAGGGCATGTAGAGCTAAGGCAAGGGGCAATGGTTTTAAACTAGGGCAGGGCAGGTTTAGGTTAGACAATAGGACACGTGTGTGGTGTAACACTAGAACAGGCTGCCCAGAAAGGTGGTGGAGGCCCCATCCCTGGAGACATTCAAGACCAGGCTGGCTGAGGCTCTGAGCAACCTGATCTAGTGCAGGATGTCCCTGCTCACTGCAGGGATGTTGGACTAGGATGCCTTTGAAGGTCCCTTCCAACTCAACACATTCTATGATTCTATGTTGACGCCCAGCAACCTGAGGAGGTGTGAGGCTTTTTCCAATCTGGTATTCACTGAGCTGTTGTGGCCTACAGAACAATGGAGATTCTGATAATGATTTGCTTATTTTCTTTTGACTTCTGCTGTATTTTGATAGCACAGATAGTGAAATGTTTCACTGTAGATAAATGTAACTGTGGGTTCACGACTTTACTAGTGATCATGAGTCAATAGGTCTCATGATACCTACAGAAGCTGGCTAGATAAAGGAATATACTGATGCTTATCACCACAGAAAGAATAATAGAAGAGCTTAATGCTGACTGTCCCTGTGCATTGCTTGAGTTTATGGCAGGCCAGTTCAAAGCTAAATGCAAGTCCAGCTGCTGATATCTGCAATCCACTGCCTATTCTTTGCCAATAAAACCCCTTTCTGAAATGTCCCACGCTATAGTCTCCCCAGACTAAATATTGTCTACTAGCTTAATCCTAGAGAGTCGCAGAAAAGATGTGTGGAATTATGCTTTTAAAGAGAGTTCCCTCTTGATTTTCACTTTTCAGAGAGTCCAGAGGAGGGTCATGAAGATGATCAGAGGGCTGGAGCATCTTCCTGGAGGACAGGNGTTGCCCAGAGAGGCTGTGGATTTTCTCCTCCCTGGAGGTGTTTGAGGCCATGCTGGGTGAGGCATTGAGCAACCTGGTCTAGTGGGATTTGTCCCTGCTCATGGAAGGGGGGCCTGGAACTAGATGATCTTTAAGGTCCCTTCCAACCCAGACCATTCTATGATTCTATGATATCTGCAATCCATTCCATATTCTTTGCAAAAAAAAAAATCTTTCTGAAACATCCCACACTACTGTCTCCCCAGACTAAATATTGCCTACTAGCTTAATCCTAGAGAGAAGCAGAAAAGGTGTGTGAAATCATGCTTTTAAAGAGCATTCCCTTTTGATTTTCACTTTTCAGAGGCAAAATGCTAACTCTGGAAATTGGCTACTAAAGAGCTACAAATGTGCTTTGTTTTATGGGTCACAGTGAGGAGAATTAGCTTTTAGCTGGAAGAATTTGAAGGAAGCCGGGAGGAGAAGGTATGGGCCATTCAGTAAACCTAAGCAGCTTACACTACCTTACATTTATTTAGGCATGGATGGCATTAGCTGAGGGCTGATTAAAGGAGACTTTCAGAAAGGAGGCAATGGGGGTTGGTGTAGGGTAGAGGAGGAGGAGCTGCAGATCCAGCTGCTCTGCATGAGATCTGAGCATCAGGAAAAAAGCTTGTGAATTAATATTCCTGCAATATTGCCTTGAAGCCCTGCAGATATAGATGAGGGGTCTCTTGGGTCTTGGGAAATGAAATGGAGAGGCTCCTCCATGTCACAAGGAAGCATGTGGGCTCACCTAGTTCTTAGCCAGCTGTGACCAGCTGGAGAGCAACCTGGGCTTCCTTGGGTTTTCACAGAATCACAGAAGACCCGGGTTGGAAGGGACCCCAAGGATCATGTAACTCCAACCCCCATTGACCCTCCTGGTCAATGTGAAGACTAGGGCTGGAATGGGAGCCTGGGAAAGAGGCAGGAGGTGGTACAGGCAATGTACCACTGAATAAAATACATGTGTGGTTGTTACATCCCTCCTCTCAATTGGTTCCTAGGGATTTGCATAAGGCCCCTTTTTTTTTCCCACAATAACCATCTTTCTAGTTATTATTCAAGGTGTACACAACTGCTGTTGTGGAGTTATGACTATTGTTATGACTCAGGAAAAAAGAGCCATCTCTGCAGCCATGCAGTAACCCCATTGCAGCATGAATACTAGGTCTGAGAGAAGCATCCACAGATAAATTAGAAGAAGGCCAGCTTGATGCCCACAAGATTTTCTTGTAGGATCACCTCTCCTACAGGCTGAGACAGGGCTGTTCATCCTGGAGAAGAGAAAGGTTCAGGGGAGACCTCATAGCAGCCTACCACTACCTGAGAGGAGGAACTGTTTGCCAGGGCATGGAGTGAGAGGATGAGGGGCAATGGTTTTAAGCTAGAGAACAGTAATTAGACATTAGGAAGAAGTTCTTCACTGTATGCAAGGTGAAACACAGGATCTGCTGCCAGAGAGGTGGTGGAGACCCCATCCCAGGAGACACTCAAGACCAGGCTTGATGAGGCTCTGAGCAACCTCATCTAGTGAAAGATGTTCCTGCTCACTCCAGGAGAGTTGGACTACATGACCTTGAAAGGTTCCTTCCAACTCAATATATTCTATGATTCTATGTGATCTATAGAGTAGGAGCAGTGATAGTCCCATGTCTGTTGAATCAAACCACAGATCTCCCAGGAAATTCAGCAGGACTGCATTCCAAATCAAGCTATATAAAACTATTCAGTTTAAAAAAAAAAACAAAAAAACCACCAAAAAACCAACCAAACAAAAAAACCCCCAAACTTTATTTCTGAGCTAACTGAGGAAAAAAAATCAACAAACTAGCTGGCTTTATAGTGAGATTTTAAATGAAATTTTACATGTATTTGCTAGAAACTGTTTTCTGGTGGCTTATTCTTGAAAACCATGTCATGTTGTTTATTTAAACTGCTCTATCTCAGCACAACTCACAACATGCAGACTGGAGAGCTGACAGGAATGTGCCATGGTTTTCTTTTTCCTGAGTTGTCTCTTCTTAAAGAAACACAGTTGAAATATGTCAAATGAGAGAAGTGTGACTGGCAGCTAAGCTGTTGTGTGTTTTCCAGGAGCTCTGTTAGTAGCTGTCAGAGAAATCACCTGTGAGCCAGGGAAAGCAGGCAACCACCAGCTCCATAAGGGAGATTCTTTGGACTTAGGAGGGCCTTTTGTCTTATGATTTCTTTGGATTCTGCTTCTTGCTTGGGAAATGAAAGGGAAATGGCCTTTTTATGGCCTTTTTAACTTTTGTGTACAAATCCTCAAGAATTTTGGTCTTGGAGATCATACCTCAGTGCATTTCTGAGGAGCTTCAAAACCATCTCCTCCTGACCATCACATTTGGATGTGGAACAATGCTTTTCTCTTGCTGATCCTGGTAAATTTTACAGTGGAAATGCAGATGCCTAAACAAGCTGAGCGTGTCTTGTATGGGTTAGCTTTGTCTGCTCACATTGGAAATAGTTTAACAATACCTAGGGGTTCACAGACCAGATCAAAACCTTAGTGCCAGAGAGTAAGGTCCTCATTACATATACACAGCCAGTTTGGCTTCGCTGGGCAGGATTTTAGGCGTGATCATCCATACATAACCCATCCCTGCATTTCCATTTCCTGCCCACGCTGCAAAACTCTTCCTCAGTGTGAAAAAAGAACTTAAATAGAATATAAATGGACAAGGTGGGGTCTGGAGGAGTGATTTGTTTCCCAAACACTAGATGGAGCTGAGTAACTGAGGTTTCTTTCCAGCTTCCCCACAGCGCCTTCTGTGGAAGAGCTGGGGGGAAAGGCTGGTGGGGTTGGCAGCCGTGGCCCTTGCCACCTCCTAGAAGCTGCTTCCAGGGTTCTGCAACAGCGTTTGCTTTTCGAATTAGCAACAATAGGCTTATACAGCAAGGCTAGCCTCATTCTGACATGACATGAAATAGGTCACTATTTGGATAGATAGATTTATTGTGCAGTTTGCATTTAGGCTTAACGGTTAAAATAAATAGTTCTTTTCTTCCCTCCCCACCCCGGGGAGCTGATGAGCCAGACTCACACCCAAATAACTGAAGACTTCTGTACTTTTTGACAAACACAGCTCCCCAATTAGGAACAGTAAATAGGATTATGCAGCCTGAAAAGCCTCTTTATTGCCAGAAAGTTTGTATGTGGGAAGTGAGGGTCTTTCATTAGGGCTCATTGTATTTCTTTTAAAACACGAACTAATGATTTTGTCACATTCAGAAATTGGGGTTTTCAAAGGCAAAAGCTTCTTAAAGGCAGCCAGCCTTGAGAGGGAAGAGATCTGCATCCCTGCGATTAATTCTGTATAATGTATGCAGAATTAATATATATTTTTTAATCAAAACCTTTAAAATGCAATCTTTGCTTTAAGCCACAAAATGAAAAGAAAAACTGAAGTCATATTTATTTTTCTTTCAGGATGTTCTTTTTTTATTATTATGTGAGGTTGATTCAAATAATTTATTTGTCTTTAAAACAAAGTGGAATAAATTACATAGGTCAGCAAAGGCCAAACAGTTTAGCACGTGGTGTGACAGCTGTCCACCAGCTACTTTAAAGATACTTCAGACTCAGGGCAGAGGAGGTAGGAAATAACCTGTGAGCAGGAAAAGTTTAATCCAGAACTCTAACAGTGATTACCTGGATGATACTCTACAGCATGAGGGCTTCCATCCTACATCATCACATGGCTGCAGATGTTCATATTAACCGATACAATCATCTAATCTCTCTTGACTCTAGAACATCTGTGACATAGATTAATTGTGCATTGTGTAAAGACAAAGCGTGGTGGTTTAATTAGTTTTCTGATTACCCATTTTCAGTTCCACTGGCTCCCTCTCTTGTCCTTGTAACATGAATCTGGATTAACCAGTTTATTTTCCCTATTTTTTTCCTTCCTCTACAGTCCAGCAGGGAAGCTTCCCCTCTACACTTCCCAATTTTTTTCATTTCCCCATGCTCCTTTCATTTTTTGCTATGTTTCTTTGAGATTAAGTGGCTAGAAATGTAAATATTAATCTAGGTGGAGAATACCATCTGTTTCCAGTTTGGTACCCTTGGCTTTTTTGGCATTCCAGATGCAGAATGATGACACAAATTGCAATGTGCCGAGAATACAGTGATGATGACATTGTAAGACAAACAAATGATGCCCTGGACTTGCTGCAGTATAATTTACACTGATATAAAATCATAGGATCTGTTGAGTTAGATGGGACCTTCAAAGGTCATCTAATCCAACCTCCCTCCAGTAAGCATGGATTATCTTGCACTAGATCAGATTGAGATTGCATTCAGATTGTAATATAGTTTGCATTTATCCCCTTTCTGTTGACACCAGATTTTTTTTCTTTCTTTTCTTAAGAATTCCTTAAAAGATGAAATTGTATTTGTAAATTTTTCTTTTAGCTACCATTTTGGGAGGCTTCATTTATCCCCTAGTTGTATTTTTCTTTGGGGACAGGTACATCACATAGAGCCTGTTATTACTGCAGCCTTCCAGGCTTCTAATATATAGACAAATTTTGGCAGTTTTCTTCTGCTTGTGGAGTTCCTCAGGTCTGCTGGGTATTGGGGTTCCTGGTAATTCCTATCTTTTCCTTAGAGTTTGATGCTGAGCTCTCCCATTCCCAGCTTCCTCTCTCAAATTGTTTTGGGGGCAATCACTCTAAGTAAAACCATGAGAAATAGAAGTGAAAAACGGGGCTTCAAAAATTTTCATCACTGGTTTTGGTGTTTTATGTGGTGCTCTTTGCCTCCTCTGCAGTTCTGCAGGGAAGAGGGAGGGATCTGATGAAAGATGCTGAAATCAAAGCACTCTCACGTGAGGAAGGGAATGCACAGATTTTCAGTGCAAAGAATCAGTGTGTGCTTTAATGGTGGTTGCATTTGGCATTTTTACTATAATTCCCCACCTTGCTTATACTCAAAACCTGCCTTCCCTCTTAGATGAAGGAGGAGCAAGCTGGCCAGGGCAGGAATGTGGAGCTGAGTGTGGAGCAAGGCACGTTGCAGCTGCAGTGGCTGGAAATAGTCTTTTAATATCCTGGCTCCATGCCCCTGTTTTCTTAGTGCCCGAGGCAGTTTCACACATTTCCTAGCAATCCATCTGGGAAAGACAGAAAGGCAGCAACAATGCTCAATGCACAAATCATCCTCAAAGGGAGAGGATGAGCCATTGCACTCAATGGCTGAGCCCTGTAAGGCACTGAGAAACTCATTCAGTTGGCCGAGGCATGCCGCAGAGCAAAAGGATATTTAAGAAGAAAAAAATCTTTACAATGTGCTATAAAACATACATCTGCAGGCAACTGTCATCTTTGATATACCTCCACATCAGCACAAGTGTGTAGGAAATCGAGGTCCTGAAAGGAAGGTTGAAGAAAAAGTGGTTGGTGGCTGACTGAGGGACAGGTTTTGGTTTGTAGGTACCAGATAGGATTAGGGATCTCAAATATCTAGTGGAAGGTGTCCCTGTCTGTGGAACTAGAAGGTCTTTAAAGTTCCTTCCAAACCAAACCATTCTATGATTTACAAAATTGTGTTTTAACACCATGAAATGCCACTGCTGCTGTCCCGGAAAGTGAATTTCCAACATGTGTGTCCTCGGTGACTTTCAATTAGAGAATTTCAATTTTACCTAAAATGTGTGTGGTAAAATATTTATTATTACCCTCAGGGAAACGGGATCTTGCTGTTTTAAATAAATAAAAAATGTGGCCTGTTTGCTTAGCACCCAGTACTTACTTTTATAGATGAGCTATATCTTTTTCATCTATAATTAATTCTTCCAGTGCCTTTCCATTTTGGGAAACATTATTCTGTAGAAGAACTGGATGTTAAGTTGAGCCGGGGGATTTTCATGAAAGCTGGCAACAGATTAACTAGTACAAGAATGATTTCAAGCTACATATGTAGCCAACCTGTGTTTTTAACCTGGCCTTTTCCCTTTTTTCCTGTAGGAGTTTGGTCTTTTCAAGCTCTGCCTCAAAAGCTACATAAATTACATCTCTCTTTTCAACAGTATTGACTGTTCACCAGATTTTAATGGTAGGTGGCCACTGAAGCTACAGAATTCATGATTACCTTGAGTGTTTCTACCATGTGCAACATGGCACAACATCCAAAATCCATTAGCTTCTGCTCCCAAGGGGATTTTCTATGAATCATTAGGAACATTGCTATCAATAGCCTTTGGTAGATCATACCCTAAGGTGCAAAGAGATGCCTTCTGCTGCCTTAGAAAGGAGAAAATAACCCAAAAGCAGAGGCATTTCCCTAAATCACACGGCTGATTTAGAAAAAAAAAAACAACAAACCAAATCTTTTTAAGCTGAAATAAGCCAGCTTCACTGTACTTCTACCTTCAGAGCTTGAGTGACAGTGAATGCAAAAGCCCTTTCCCCAAAGGGTACAGATACTGCCCCAAGCTCAAAGTGAGGGTAGTGTCTGAGTTCACCTGTGGTGAACTAGATGTCCTTCCAGGTAGGATTTGAGGAATATGTGAATTTTGTACAGAAAACACACAGTTACAGATATGATGCATATTTTACTCATCAGAAAGCTCTTCATCATGACAGTGGTGAAACACTGGAACAAGTTACCCAGGGAGGTGGTGGAGGCCCCATCCCTGGACACATTCAAGGCCAGGCTGAGATTCTGTGCAACCTGTCCCAGTGCAGGAAGTCCCTTCTCACTGCAAGGGGGGACTAGGTGGCCCTAGGTGGCCTTCGGAGGTCTCTTCCAACTCTATGACTGGGCTTCTGTATAGACTTTCCAGGACCTTCATGCTTCCATAAGCCCAAGGAAGCCTATTATAGACAGAGGAAATTTTGGCTGCAGGAAGAGAGGGCTAAGCTGCGCAACTCACTTATATAATTTCCAAAGATTACCACTGTTGATATAAGGACCATGCTCCACAGACACTGCCCTTGCTACTTTTCCTGATCTGAGCAGTATTGACACAAAGGCACATCGGAAGACTTTCTTTTTGCATTTCCTACTCAAAATTCACAAATGTTTCATTTGTTTTAATTAAACTAAAAGCTGACCTGCAAGGAAAATCTTCTGATGCTTTATGCTGAAAGACTGCAACAGTTCAGTTGAGGTGGACAAAGACAATTACAAAGTGCCCAGCTTGAAAACATGAACCAGATTTTGGAGCAGTAAGAGTGAGGTGATAATATTGGTGCATAGAATCCATTTTAATGTTGCTTCACAATAAAGGGCTTTGGTTACTTACTTGCTACTTGACCATGAAGATACAGCAATGAGCAGAACATTTGAGATTATTAACTCCAGTGAACCCTGAAATGAGCAGATATTACCTAGTTTACAATCTCTTTCTGAGATGGTATCACAACTTTTCCTTATAACTCACTCTCTTTTTGCATTTCCTGTTTTTTTTTTCTTTTTTAACCCTTCATGTTTCCCTCATTTAAGTGAATCCATTGTGTGAGTAATTAAAACTGTTCTTGACAAAGATATTTCCCTATTGATGGGTTTTATTGATTGTAAATCAGTTTGCATATGTTTTCCTTTAACTTGCTGTGATAGGATGCTTTTGAGCAGAAGTGATGAAGTCACTAACATGACCACCTGGAGTTCCTCAAACATCCATTTATCTCCCAGTTTGAAAACTCTTTGCCCTCTAGGGAAAGAGAAGGGAAGAACTTCTCTTTTTTTCCCCTGATTTGTATTTTTAATGGGCTAGAAAACCCAATGGGTTTGTTTTAATTACAATGCATTTAGGATTTCACGGAATTATGGCTAATGCTACAAAGGACAAAGTTGATTTAAATTAGAGCTATGTGACTGGGTTTTATGTGCATTTCAGAGCAAGAGCACATAGAGAGAAGAGAGTTACAAGAGCAGGTAGAGAGCCCCCATATTGTAACTGCTGATATTAAAACACTTTAAATTGAAGGTTAGTTTGGCTTTGAGGAAGAATATAGGACTACAGCACAGATTCCCTGAGCCTGTCCCTGTGTTCTTGTGTCACTGGCTATCACTGCTGACAGACCTGCCAGCAGAGCCAGAGCAGAACAGCTAACACTGCCATTAACTTGAACATTTGCTGTGATTTCTTCACTGACAAACATGTTTGTTGGAACACAGAGCAAGTGGAGGGAGAAGCAAGAGCAAGGAAATTAAGACAGTTTCCCTGACATCAAGTTTCCGTCGCAGCTCTAACCAGCCTCTGAAAAAAGATACACTCTATAGAAATGACACACAGAGGAGAATATGCACCAGCTTTGTTTCATTTTCAGGCAACTGCTGTTCTGTTTTTTCATGGTATTTAAGGTAAAATCATAGAATCATAGAATGGTTTTGGTTAGAAGGAACCTTAAAGATCATCTAAAAATCATCTTAAAGATCCCCTGCCATGGACAGGGACATCACCCATTAGACCCAGATACTCAGTGCCTCATCCAGCCTGCCCTTGAACACCTCCAGAGAGGGATCATCCCCAACCAGAGAGGTTGCCCAGAGAGGCACCTCACCACCCTCACTGTAAAGAATTTCTTTCTTATATCCAGCCTGAATCTCTCCTCTTCCAATTTACATCTGTTAATCCTAGTCCCACCATCACATATCCTATTAAGAAGTCCTACCCCCGCCTTTCTGGAGGCCCCCTTCAGGTATTGATAATCTACTCTGAGGTCCCCGTCCCCCCCCTAAGTCCTCTCCTTCCTGAAGTATTTTTTCCTGGGTTCACTTTAAGCATAGAAGCTTCTCTCTCTGTGGCCCAAGGTTTAGTTTTATTCACCTTTCTTCTCCCAGGCTGTCATTGAATCTGTAAGGTGTACTTCTTATGATACTGCAATCCAGTGTCATGGAAACTTTGGAGTTAGACAAAAAGAAAGTGATTCTGAGACTGGCAGGAGAATATTTTCTGAAAACAGAAATTCAGGACTTACATGAAGATACAAAATCAAGTCTCTTTCAAGCACTGCCCAATCCATACACGGGTTGCTGGCATCTACCCTCGGAGTTCTGCACTGATGGAGACCTGGACCAAATGCATGAAGGGCTGGTAAAAGTGCTCCCATGAACTGAAATTTCATAGAATCTAACACTTAAAACAGGCAGGACTGCTCGGGGTTAACAGAAATTAGTCTGAAATGTATTTGTTTGGGGGCTAAAAAGAGAGGAAGTTGAATTTCTAAATTAAATCTATACCTTATATAAAATGGAGCTGTAATAAAAATGCCAAACACGTGTGTAAAAAGCTATTGCCTCACAAAGAAAGTGATTTGATTTGCATTAATACAATAGATGAGACTAAGGCAGAAAAAGAGAGTCTCAAATAAATGGCTATGCTTTTCAACAAATTGAATCTTCCATAGCAGCACATTTCATACATACATATTAGGTGTGGAGGCTTTCATATCAAGAAGAAAAACTGAACACAGGGAGGGGAAAATCCCATCCCTGTGCACTTTAATCTTGTTGCAACTGAATCACACAAATAAAGCAACAAATATATCCCCTGAAGAGTGAGAATAAGAAGCACCAAGAATGGAATTCATATGACAGAAATGTATCTTGTGGTGAAAAAAGTCAGTCTTCCAGACTCATAGCAGCTTCTCAATACCTGAAGGGGCCCTACAGAATGGGTAGGGTAGGACTTTTTAATAGGGTACAGGATGGAAGGACTAGGATGCAAATTATAAGAGGGTAGATTTAGCCTGGATGTAAGAAAGAAATTCTTTCCTCTGAGGGTGCTGAGACACTGGAATAGGTCTCCCAGAGAGGTTGTAGATGCTCCCTTCCTGGAAGTGTTTAAGGCCAGGCTGGATGATGCATTAAGCAACCTGGTGCAGTGGGAGGTGCCCTGCCCGTGGCAGGGAGGTTAGAACTAGGTGATCGTTAAGGTCTTTTCCAACCCAAACCATTCTATGAATCTATTATTATTCTATTACTTCAGGGCTATTGGATTCTTAGGGATCATCCCAATCCTATAGAATCTGGGATGACTTTCACATCCCTGTGCACTGGATTAAAGTCACTCTGATAATGTTACAGTGGAGAGTCACTGCCAGAACAAATGTCACCCTAGCACAGCACTTGAAAGTAAGTGTGTCTGTCAAGGAAAGGCCAGTACTGCAATGCACAGCACAAGGGGGTTTTACTTAACATACTTTCTCTACTTACTCCGTGTGGCTGTAACTCAGTTGCAGATGCTGAAAATTATTGATTTGTTCCTGTAGCCCATATACAAACACACTTAATAGTTCTCTGGTCAGAGTGGAATCATTCGGTGCAAGTGGATTTGCCCTGAGTCACTAGTTCCAGCTTAGGTGAATGAATGGCTTGCAGATTCCCTGAACACATCCTGGTCTGTAAGAAATTGCTTCCAGGGCAGCTCAGCTACAGACTACTTTGACCACCCACCAGCTCTGCCAAGTCACAGGGCTGCTTCTCCTGAGACCTGGGAGGCGAGTGGATGTGAGATCTGAAAGCAGCAAACCGTTTTCAACATCACCAAGCTCCAAAGTTTGCAGGCAAAAAGCATGCAGGGGCCTTAACACTGAATCCTGAGCTGGAGGGGCTGCCCTTCTTGAATTGTAGGGAAGCAATTTTCACCTCTGCTCATGGAAAATATTCACAGATTGAATTTGGTTAACTCTGCTGCTGCTTCTCCTGTGCTGGAGTGGGGAGGCAGAGAGGAAGGGACAACAGGCAGATCCCTGAGAAGGTGAAACTAATGGAGAGAAGATTAGTCCCTGCAAAGACTCCATGGGTAGACCATGGTCATATACTTAAGGCCAGTGCCTACTCCAGCACCGCCCTTCTTGGTAATTAAAAACACTTCGTATCACCTTATCTATTAAGTTCTCCATCCTTGATATGATACTATAAGTAGCTGCCATTGTAAGAAGAAAGATTTCTCACCAGCGAATGAGGAATGTCTGATACTTTCATATTTACTTTTTGACCACTTGTAAGCTGGCTCCAAGGATAAATAGCTGCCAACTTTTCTTGGTCTTCATGCTATCCACACATATTCTATTATTACATAGGATATTAGCTCCATGTTGGCTGTGCTGGAGGCAGGAGGGTTGCTGGGGACATGGATGCAGGATGGATTTGTTTATATTTTGTGTGTGCTTGGAGCAATGGCTGAGAAATTATGGGTAACAAACCACCTACTCAAGTCAGCCGCTCTGGGTGTTTCCACCCAACTTGTGAGGCAACGTAGCATGGAAAAAAAATAAAAGTTATTCACCAAATAACTGTTTCCAAATGAGTCTCTTTGGTGCATCTGCTTTTTTTACATACACTCTAAATCATCTGGGGTTTGTTAGGCAGTATTATTTTTATTAAAATGATACTTTGCATTCCACAGCTTCCCGTTTCCTGTAAAGGAAAATGATCTTAAAATATATTGCTAAGCCACCAGCAGGCAGGAACAAGCTAATGCATAGACTGGCTCCACCTGCATAAACCAGAATTTTTATAAAACAGCAAACAAATTAAAAGTAGCAAAGGGGAAATCAAAGCAGGCAGCCTCCCTTCTTAAACTTTGACAACTTTTTCACATCCAAGTGTCAGGAAGTACAAGACCATATCTGTGTAGGTCTTCATGCTCACTCCTCACTAGAAGTGGCTTCCTATTCCTTCCACAATCTTCCTGGCTCTGACATAATTTCTTCTGGAAAATAAGAATCTGGAACAAGGGTTTAGGGGCAAAAGAAGCGGAAATTCACAGGGTAGCAGGCAGCTGCTCCAGGGAAGCAATATGCAGGGTTGTAGGACTGACCAGATCTGGACCACTAGCTTTGAATAAACACTATGAGTGCCCCTGCTTCACCTCACAGGGGGGTGGCTTTGCCTCTTCTATTGCTGCTGTGGGTTTGTTACCCCCTCTGTGTCACCTTTGTGTGAGCACGCACAGGAAGGTGTGAAAAATGGAGAAAGAATTTTTACCAGGGTCTGTTGGGACAGGACAAAGGTTAATAGTTTTAAACTTAAAGAAGATAAGTTTAGATGGGATATTAGTAAGAAAATTTTTACCATGAGGGTGGTGAGACGCTGGCACAGGTTGCCCAGAGAAGCTGTGGATGCCTCATCATTCAAAGTGCCAGAGCCCAGGCTGGATAGGGCCTTGAACAACCTGGTATGGTGGGAGGTGTCCCTGGCCAGGACATGGGTGGTGGGACTAGGTGGTCTTTGAAGGTCCCTTTCAACCCAATCCAGTCTATGTTTCTATGATTCTCTGTAGGAGGAAGGATGAAAGGCCACTCTGACAGTGACAACAGTGGGGATGACACCATTCTGGTTTTGTTGGGAAGCTCCTAGCTCCCAGGTGGATAGACACTCAGGGCAAAAAATGTTAACAATCCTGCCTAAAATAAAAATTTTTTAAAAATGTCACCAATTCCTTGGGGAAGTTATGGGTGGAACCACATCAGTTCACGGAGAAACTCAGCTGGTACAGGGACAAAGCCCCTGAAGTTCCCTTCTCACTGGAAGCAGAAGTCAAAGGATGCCTTTCAGGTTGTGTTGTCATCTCCAAGCCTTTCCCTGCCTTGCTGGGAGTGGTGTCACGGTGGGTGAGTCACACTTGTCACTTTCTCCTGCTGACATCCAGCTGGTGCTGGCACATGAGCTACACCTGAAAGATCACTTCTGACTTCTGCTGGTGCTTGTGTCTATTAGTTTGGAGTTGAAGGCTGGGGCTGGAGTGAGTACTTCAGACATCCCCTTGCTGTCTGTGATTACTGAGTTTGTCATCATCATGGTAGATGCTTCTAGTAACCAACAGGGTGGTATTTTCTGTACTAGAGCGTAGACAAGAAAAAGTCCTGTTAGAGAACCTGAGAGGCTAGAAGAGAAAATAAAAACCTGAACGCAGGCACATCCCAGAGCATGAGAATCTGGTTTTGTCTCTTGCCTTTGACTGTGCTGCATTTGCTGACTTCACTGATTAACTTCTTGATTTTACTGACATTTAGATGTTGATTTCTTTGTCTGCAGCTTCTTACACATAGTTCCCAATTCTGAATTTTCTAAATTCTTTTTTAATGTCAGCTGAGATTCTTACTTTCTTGACAATACCCTTCTGGGTTTCTCTACTGGCAGCATTTACCTATGTCCCAGGATGACAAGAATCTGCACTGTCCTCATTTCCACTCTCTCAAAGATTAATTTATGTGAGGGTCTCTCTAGTTGGCAACAACATTTTTCGGTTTTTGTAACAACAGAAATAATATATACCATGATATTTCCAGAAAACAGTGAATGTCACAAAAAAGTTACTATATGAACTGAATGTACAGGCAGAGTTCTCCAAGCCCTTTGGTGTGATGGCAGTCACCTCTACATGGCTGGCCTGGAACTGCAGATTGCCTGAAGCATGAGAATAACTGAATTCCCTAGAAACATATGAAAACCACCAAATATCTGGTCCTACAACTCTGGTTGCTCTGTGTCACTCAAAGTCAGTGAGGGCTCTGCAAAACCAGCTGGATTTAGGTCATGTCAGCTACCTTCCTGCTTCTTGGGGAGAAATATGAAGGGAAAAGTGTCTACAGAAAACCCATTGTTCATGGTAAGGATTTATAAACGTGAAGCAGAGCTGCGTGTAGATATGTGCGTGTGTGTGTGTGTCTTTGTGTGTCTGCATCTGTGTCTGTGAAGCAGCAGTTCTGCTAGAGGAAGGAAGCTTAAAATGACTTTTTCCTGACAGCATTAAAACCAGAAGGTTTTTCCAACTTCAAATATTTATAAGACTGTCCTAGATCAATCAAACATCCAAAGACTAAAAACTAGTTGAAATCTACGCACCTGATCTCTCTGAGAGCTCTGAGAGCTGCCCAGTCTTATTTTATTTTAAAAAAGAAAATCCCATAACCAAAATGACAAGACCAGAGCTTGTTAGTTCTCTGTTTACACTTTGTGAACTTAAATGGCAAACACAAGAGGATGTATATTGTAGATAACATAATCTGGTTTCTATCTTTAGTATTTTTAGATTTTAACCCTACTGGAATTACAGCCAAGCAAATGAGTACCAAGATTAACAAATTTAATCGGATTTGAGATGGGCTGAATATAACTCAAAACCAGAAAATCCAATCTCTTCATAAAATGTTTGTGTTTATTTCATGACAAAATATGAAATTACAGGGGGTAGAGATCTCTCTCATGAGACACACGGAAAGAACAGGGAAGTACTTAATACACAAACATAGAATCATGGAATGGTTTGGGTTGGAAGGGACCTTAAAGATCATCTAGTTCCAACCCCCTGCCATAACATAGAATCATGGAATGGTTTGGGTTGGTAGGGACCTTAAAGATCATCTAGTTCCAACCCCCTGCCATAGGCAAGGACACATCCCACTAAATCAGGTTGCTCAGTGCCTTGTCCAGCCTGGCCTTAACAGCCACAACCTCCCTGGGCAACCTGTTCAAGTGTCCAACAACCCTCACAGTAAAGAACTTCTTATTTATCTCCAGCCTAAATCTCCGCTCTTCCAATTTGCATCTGTTCTTCCTACAACTGCCATCCCAGACACTATGATTGAGAGGTATATAGAAAGGACAGCAGAGGAGGAACGCTGGTAAAGGAGTCTGGAACAAGGCAGGCATCCTCTTTGTAGAAGATGACCAGTTTAGACAACATTTCAGCAAAATAGGAACACTGGGAGTGACTGAGCAGTGGTCCTCCTTCAGCTGGGGCTTAGCTAAGGGCACTGCCAGGGGACCCTTCTAAACCCAGCCATTGGGATATCTTGGGAGCTTTCCCTCAGTACTGTAAGGGACAGGTCCTTCTCTCAGTGGAGGCTTCAAGATTCTGGAGCTTACTCTTACCCACAGTGCTATTTCCATTCCCTGCAAGGGTGTCGTGATAAGCCCTGCACAAGTAACATGGTTAAGAAGGATAGTGTCTCATTTTCTTTCCATATGACCAGTAAAAACAACAGTAGAATAGTGGTTTTCTTTTAAGAGAAAACAATAACATTCCAGAGGGTAGAGTTCTGTTTTGAGAGACAGAGGGAAAGAACAGGAAAGTAGTTAACACACAAACATCACTGATAGATACATAGATAGATAGAAAGAAAAGACAGACAGCAGAGAAGGAATGAAGGTAATAGTAGTCTGAAGCAAAGAAGGCTTGCTCTTCGTAGAAGCAGATCACTTTAGACAGCACTTACACAACCAGGGAAGGACTGGGAGTGACTGAACTCCTGTTTAAGTCCACCTTAAACAGGAGCTTGCCTGAGGGCACCTCCAGAGGGCCCTTCTAAAATCAGTCATTGGGAGATCTTGGGAGTATATCCCCAGCACTGTAAGGGACAGGTCTGTCTCTCAGAGGACCATATCAGGGCCCTCTTTTTGCACCAAGCTCAAGAGTATTACATGGCTCATTGCTGAGCCTTTGCCTCTCCTCACAGCACGTGTCCAACCTTAAATTGTCCCAAGAGACCAAGACAATTGACACAAAAGACCAGGCAGAATTTTTCTCATTTGG
>VZTY01027580.1:0-14910 GCA_013400935.1 Turnix velox
TCTATTATCTAGTTGTCATTTTAATCACAGCAACATCTGAATATGCCCAGATGAAAACAAATAATCCTTCACTGGCACTGCCCATGTTTTCTGTGTGGCATTCCAGCACACAGAGTGAGGTACCTGTTAATATGTGGTTATTTCATATATTAAAAAAGTTTAATGTCTGCTTAGCTTGGCCCCTGTCACTTGTTTGCTTTAGTTGTCTGCAAAATTACAGTCCCCGTTGTCTGCAAATGTACTGATCTCTTGCCTTAGCAGCTGTGTTGTCACTGATCTTTTCCATTCTGTCCTAAATTCCTGTGGAGTCAGTCTATTAACTGCCTCAATAAAAGGTATTCAGCCATATAAACTTTATTGAGATCCTCCCATTGGTGGATCCCATTAGGCCACACACGGGTAGAGGTTGGCAGATCTGTGACAATCCTGCTGTTCAGCAGGGACCAGGCTAACAGAAACAATGTTAAGGCCAATAAATTTGCCAGAAATTCAACAGAGCAATCTAACACATGGACGGGCTTGCTGTGTCTCTGTGATTCAAGCTCTGCTCTCAACATCTTTGGGAGCAAATAACACCACCAAATACTAGGAATTTTGGTTATCTCAAAGCATAGTCCATGCATGTAGCAGTGCTCTGCCAAAAGCCATCCACTATCCAGGAGTGAAGCTGAGGGAAGCAAAGGAATAGGTGCTACCTAAGCTTTACTAACCACACCAGTTTAAACTTTCTCTGGTGACAACTCAAAGGACTGACAGGCAGCTGCTGCTTAACACAGGTGGTCCCTCCAATAAAGGTGCAGCAGGCTGGCATTCCACACATTTGGGGACACTTTGGGGAAATCAGTGGAGACAGGTGGCTGCCCAGGAAAGTTGCTCTCCTGGACAGAATGCTGTGCCAAAAGATGTAAAACAAACCCCACATGGTTTTTTTATCCATAATGGCCACAAAGTGCCTGGCTCTCAGAGCTGCTGTAAAGCCCAGCTTATTGCAGGGGCTGGCAATAAGCAGAGGGGTGGCTGTATGCAGAGTATTTGAGCCAAGCAACATGAAGGTCTTCATGACCCAGCCAGGCTGGATGAGGCACTGAGCAACCTGGTCTAGTGTGAAATGTCCCTGCCCATGACAGGGGGGTTGGAACTAGATGATCTTTATGATCCCTTCCAACCCAAATCATTCTCTGATTAATTCCACAACTTTACCATACATTTTATGGGAGGCTTCAGTGACTTAATTTAAACAAAAGGTAGGAGAAAGCAAGGCCTGGATGTACATTTTAAGTAAGAATCATGCACTCATCTTTTTGAAATTACATTTCCCCACCAAAGTAAACATTTCATTAAAATCTTTGCCTTCTAGCTGGAGATTTCATGAAGCCCATTCTTCTGAAGCTTTCTGATGAATGTCAAGATGTTCTGCTAGACAATGTGTTAATTACTGTTTGCATGACAAATAGTGGATTGAGACAGAGAAGGACAGAGCGACCTGTTGAGCAGTGCTCAGGTTGTGTCTGTAGGAGATAGGAGCCTTCCACATCCATGATTCTGTGATTATTTACTGCTTCATATCTGTTTTTCTTTGTCTGCTCTATTGTTTTTTTGACTTTCTTTCTCCCACGCTTTACTTTCCATGTAACTCCTTCCTTCCAGCTGGCAAGAGATACTAGGCAGCACAATTTATTGTAGATGATAATGCTGTTCCAAAGGACAGGCCAGAGGGAGTGGTGAACCAGAGGACCTTAGACATCATAAAGTCACCAAGGTAATAGCAAGAAACATGCAAAGGAACCAACCTGTAGCTGTGCTGCTGCTGAAAGCATCTTCTGCCTGGCCTGAAGAGCTGTTGATGAGGACACAGATATGGACATGTTCTGCCTCAGCCATCTGATATCATCCCACATGCAAGACAACTGCAAAAATATACCCAGTTCAATCAGGTTTTGTTCTTGGCATTTACAAACCCACAACTGAAACTAAAAGCATTCTGGGCTAGTAAAAATCAGGAGATATTGCTCATTTGGAGTGTCTGTGGATGGCAGTGAGTTGCCTGATAAACATGGAATACATTAGATCAGAGACAGAAGTTGTTTTGTGAGCATCATGCAGTTATATCAGTTGCTTTTTGGATTATTGTGGGATTTACTGTTTGTTAAGGGAAAAAAATAATGTGAAGATATCTTGAATATCAACTACAACTTTAAAACTTATTTCTTTATGTTCTTCCTCTAAAGTTTCATAAAACCTCTATGGATCATGCAATTAAAAGAGTCAATTGTGCCCCTATCAGTGACCCAGTCAGAATTTTAGCCATACAGATGGTCTGTGAAAATTGTGTTTTAACCTGAGTGAAAGGTAAAGCATTTAATCATTTAGCTTTTTAATGACAACATTTCAGAGATGCAGAATGAAGAGCTAAACTGGTGTGAGGAATTACCTTTGTGAACCACAGGAAATCCTGCATCACTGAACTACTGTGAGAGTCATCAACTTCCACAATTGGGATGTGATCTTCATTGGTTACTAATAAATTGTCTTTGTAAAAAAATATAACACATAAGTAGAGTCCCCTAAAGAAAGAAGGAAACGTTGTCAAACACCTTTTATGTCACTTCTGTGCCAAATTTTACTCTGCTCTTAACTTCTGTGTGAATTGTGAAAAATATTTGGGAAGCTTATCATATTAGATGATGTGAGACTACAGGAATCTAAGAAATTATGAATCTGTGTGAGCCACTGACATCAGTTCTAGTAAGAATTTAGCCAGAATAAACAGTAGCCAATGGGGGGCTTTGTGCCCTTTAGAAATCAGAATTTTTACTAAAACTTTTTATCATCAATGGGCTTAGTTCTGCCCTTGTTAGCTTCAGAGTAAATCTGAAGTAACTCCATTGAAATGAGGTGGGTCATTATGGATTTACACGAGTGTAATTGAGTGTAATTTGGCCAGCATATTTACAAAACTGTTTCTAGAGATCATTCCTTTCAATATTTACCCTTGCAATTAGTTACATACGTTAAGTAGCTGCCTTGGGGAATAGAAAGACTCTGGAGGCCTCTTCTGAAAGAATCCAACTTTTATCGAAATACAAAGAAGAAGCTGAACACTCCTGGCAGTGAGAGAAGAAATAATCCAGCAGAACCAACTTCCTTTTGCTGACAGGGATTCTCAAGGCTGTTTGGGTCACACTGGGTTGCAAATCTCCCAGAAGATGTTGGGGAATTCTGGGTGAGTTTCATGTTGCCAATGGACCATTAAAAACATGTTGTCTGAGCTCTGTATTTCATTGCATGAATGAAATAAATAGCAGATTCATTACTGAGTAACAGCAGAACTCAGAAACTGCACTTTGCACGGAGTATTTCACTCTCTTACAATTTGGATCCATTCCCAACAGCAACAATTAAAAATTCTATTGATTTCAGTGGGAACTGGAGGGTTATTTTCCCAGCAGCTGCACCAGTCTCACATGTGGGTGATGTTATCAGGTTCATTTGGATTGATTGCTCTTTCATTAGCAGTGGAATCAGGTGCTTTTCACTATTACATGAAAGCAAGAGCTGGTAGCTACAACCCAGAGAGTTTAGGAGAGAAAAAAATCAATGACAAACCGTTTCAGAGTCTTCACAAACTTGTTTGATGAATGGAAAAGGTGCTTCAGGCTTCTGGAAACTGATTGCTTGCGCCCAGCGTTCTGTAATTTAGAACTTTCTAAAAGGGAAGATAAAAGCAAAACAAACCCAGGGCTTAAATTTCACAACCTTTGTCTCTCAAACCTGAAAAGAAAGACAAAATATTTAACCATGAAACTACACCCAGAACCTAATTGTTTACTGGGATGGAGCCTGGATGCACATCCAGACCAAGGTGTGAAATGTTTTTAGGGTTGTCCTTCTCCAGTGGAGGAAAAATGATGGCTCTTGAAGAGCTATTTGCTATCAGAATGAGGTGTTTGCAGAGGGAACAGATTTCCCACTTACCTCCCTAGCAGAATAGGAGGTGTGTTTTTTTGTCTCCCTAGTGCATTCTAAGTTTGAACATTTAAAGAACATCTAAATTTGCTCTTGTCAAAACCCCATCTGTAGAAGTGCTCGACATATTTTTAAATGATGAATAAATTTGCACCATAATTTGCACATTGAAAACCACACAGAATGAAGACACATTGTTAGCAGTAATTACCACTCTGCTGAACAGCAAGTACAAAGAGAACAAGGTTCTACTGGGGGTGAAATCACACAGTTCAGATGCATGAGACTTATTAGATCATCAAATCCATTGTCTCTCCAGTACAAGCTTGTTCTCCAAGGCATATTCTCCTGTGCTGTTCAGTTTAGATTTAACAGACTCATCCAAATTCACAACTGCTCCTTTGATGAAACTGATCTTTGATTTCTTTTCCTTTGCTTTCCTATCCATATCTCCACTGATATTTTACTGTGAACTCTTTTTCAGTGTATAATGTAAAACAAATGCTGCATGAAACCTCCTGTCTTACCATTTTCTTCTTCCCATGTTAAAGCCAATTTAGGAATATTAATTTCATTCTAATTATGCTCTTTTTTTTTTTTCCTTTATGTTCAGGAGGAGGAAATTGCTGAAGGCAAAGCAACATAATTCTGTATAAAGCACCCAGAGACTGCAGCATTAAAATAAGAGGGCACATTACAAGTGAAATACATGTTATTGGGCTGTTCAGTGGTTTGGGTTTAGTCCACAGCTTTGCAGAAGCCAAGAGCAAAAAGAAATGATGTAAAACTAGATGGAGTCTGTAAACTCTCCTACATTGCTATTTGCTTTTGGTTTACTGTGTAGTGTATCTACAAGCCAAAAAACATGGAGCTGAGATGAGGAGATAATTTGGATCAATGGGAAATGGAAATTTGGCTGTTATTTTATTAACTAATAAATAACATAGAGTAACCTTTATGGAAAAGCACCACTAACAACAAAATAAATTTATATTAATAAATGATACATGAAGAGAGCTGTGTGCTCTTTTAACAGAGAGCAAACAAGCAGTGGCTAAGATTAGAGAATTTCCAGTGATTATTTTTATATCTGAAGCACACAAACCTGGATGAAAGCAGGCAATTAATTGCAAAGATATATTTACAACATTTGCAGTTTTTTCTCTGCTCACTCAGGATATAGGATTTTTTTTTTTGTTTTTTTGGAGTTCTTATAAATCCAACACATACTTACAAGCAGCATAAGTGGGCTGTGGAAGAATAAGAACACAGTTGCATAGTCAGGCTGCCAGTATGCATCTGGGGGCTCTGCTCTGGAGGAATTCCTGTTATGCCGTGCCATTTCTCTGAGGAGGAAGATCATCTGGAATTCTTTGTCCTATCACTAGACAAGCGGGTGCCTCTACTCAAGTGGGCAGATGTGAAGTGAATGGAATTACCTCAGTGTAAAATTATCTGAGATCTCAGCCCCACAAATCACCCAGCCTATGAAACAGCTAAATATCCGTTAGGGTGACCCTGGGTGATGAAGGAAGTGAGGAGAAGATGAGCTAGATCACACTCAAATAAGGCATAAGAGCAGAAAATGGGATTTAGAATTCTGAATAACTCTGTAAAAATGCCATCAGAGAGCTGGAAACTTCCAGGCAAGTTCAAATTCAATTAAAATCTGCACTTCTTCAGCAGCGCAGAAAACTGACATGGGGAGAATGTGCACAGAGACATAATTCCAAAGGCATAAATAGTGGTCAGATGCCTCAACAGCTTGAGACAGCAACAGATTTTGTGTTACCTCCCTTCCAGGTGGGATGTCTTTCAAAAGAAAATTCTGTATCTCACAAAGAAGCTTTGGCATGACAGTCATTTTACTGGGTGGCATATTTGGGATATCAAAGGCAAGCTCAGCAGCTGAAGCTGTAACTTCTTACATTCCCTACCTGAACTACTCAGGCTGCAGCTTCCTTGTCAGTCCTGCTGTGCTGCTTTGGTATATTCTCACAAATAATTCTAATCTAAACACTTTAAATGCCCTGTAGAATCTCTTTGTTACATGCAATAAACCCTTGTGCTCTGCTTGTGAAACAAATGACAAGTATAACATTTTAATTCCACCACTAACTTATCTAGTAAAACACATTTCAACTATATTTCAAAATTAAAATCTCTGGTAAGGATTTGTACTGAAGAGTTGAGTTCCTTTCTCAATGAAGCATCCCACAATTATTTAATCCACTCAAGAACTGTTTAGAGAGAATGATGGACAAGAAAAAAAGAAACATTTGAAGTGTTGCCAGGACATACAATTGTAGTAACTCAGTTATGATAGTCTGTAGCATGGTATTATGAAGACAAATGGATGACTGTTGTTTGTAATCATCAGGGTTTTCCAGAAGATTAAACATATGAAAGCAAAGCTTCCTAAGTAATTCCCTGGGAGATTTCATCATATCACAGAGCAGGTTCAAAAGCAACAGCTGATCTAATTCCAAAAGCTCTTAAACTCACTGTACATTCCAGTGTATTCTTCCTGGTATTTTTGTAAGCTTGTTTTCTTCAGCCTCTGAAATGCAAAGCAGAGGGCAAAAGGCAGCCTGAATGAACAGACTCAGGCAAGATCCACATGGAATCTGGGCAATTTAACCCATATCTATCTATCTATCTATCTATCTATCTATCTATCTATCTATCTATCTATCAGTCAGTTGAATCATGCTAATTTGCATTAATTAAGAATCTAGCTCAGACCTCTGTATTATATGAAAGCAAAGCCATTATTTGGGTTTTTCAGTAGCTTATCACAGATGTTTGATCAAACCCCTCAGCTGATCAATACCAGAATCAAATTTCAGACTCAAAGTGGTGTTATAATTCTTACTTTTCCTGCAAATTCTTTTGCTTGATTCTCTGCCATATTGCTGAAATACAAGGGACTGACATCAGACATGTTAAATTCCATTAAATTCTATCATATTAAACTCCTGTTTTTTTTCCTAAAATATACTACTGTGTAATGGCAGCATTACAAGCAACTATGAGGTTTTTTCTTTGGTTGGAGGCAAAGTTGTTGCTCAAGATAACTCCATGATTCTATGTGAGCTCCTACATCCTCTTTTGGACACACAAGAAAATGTTCTGATCAAATCAGATTTTCTATATTGCTCTTAGTTATTATTTAAGGAAAAGGAGTTGAGAAATCAACAATAAAGTGGTCTGTGCTTTGCTTTGAGACTGTGGAATTTCATAAGAACCAGGCAGTGGTGTCAGGTTCTCAAAAGGAGGGATTTTCTGCATGTTGTTTATAAGTGCTTCTGTTCTGGGCTGGTATGTCAGTAAAACAATTTATACTAAGAATATTCTCAGATATTCCATCACTTATTCCCTGCTGACTAGGAAGGTGGCCTGAAAAACCTGAGATACACACTAACTTCAGAAAGGAAAAACTGTACCATGGAAAAGACGACTTCATAGCATGAAAATACAATGTAAGGGACAGACCACATCATCTGTGTTTTCAGCACTAAGAGCACAGGTAAATGATAATGCTTGTATGGATCTTAATTAGAGAAACAACATTTTCTTGCAATATCTCCTTTCCCTTTCCAAGGAAGAAAGCTGAAGAGTTGAAGTTGCCATGGTTACAGTGGACTGGAGCGGGCTGTGGATCATCCTGACAGTGACATATTTGCACATAAAGAACAAAGGCCACATCTTTCCATTCCAACCAGATGATTTTGGCCCAAAGTGTTTCTATGATTTGAAATCAATTGATGCAGCTCGACACAACAGTCAGGCGAAGAAAAATGAAAACTTTGTGGTAGCTCAACTTTTCAGTTTAAAGTAAGTCCCTTTGCAACGAAGCATTATTCCAGCTCAAAGTTTATTCTGAGAGAATAAATAGTACTTTTCAACAACCCATATAGAACAGGAGTTTTTATATATATATGTTTTAAAAAGAATGCCAGGCTGTTGCTTTGGCTCTTGAGCTACTAAAGGCACAGTGTGTTTCTCATGAATGAAAAGCAAAAAGCTGGCTGAGACTCGAACTCTCTCCTAGATTTGATCCATTCAGTTTGAGAATGCAGCAAGTCTTATCTTCCCACTGCATTGTGCAAGTATTTTTCATTACAGATTGGCATCACAAGCACTACAGTACTGAGTGTCTTCCATTTGGAGGCAGCCAAGTCCCCTCTTTTGATCCAAAGCAGTTGTTAACTCTCAAAAGTATTTCTTTATATGGAAAAGTAAAAGAATGATCCTTGAAACATTTCAGTGGAATGCAGCAGGAAAATAATTTGTAGGAAACAACAAATCAATAAGTGTGTAAGGTACAGAGGGAGGAAGGGTGTGCCTGTGCTTGTCTGCATTCGAGCTTTCAGATGTTTTCAGCCAACTAATTTCAAGGGTTAAGAGCATGATAGTGAGCTAAAGTGATTCCAGATGGACCAATATTAATATCTTTCTCTTCCTGATGAATGAGAAGGTATGACCTAGTTAGAAAACTGCTAAAATTACAGGCGCCACAGAGGCTTCAGCTGGTGCCCTACCACAGAGATATTTGTACTTACCTCTGCAATTATAATGCTGATGAGCTGCTCGAACCTGCTGAAGGAGACGTTCCAGGGCCTCAGTGTGTCCCCTGTGCCGAGGTTCTCTTCCACTGCAGTCTTTCCAGTCTATTGAACAAAGGAAATAAACAGAAATGAAACACAAAGGAGCAGGAGAAGGTTTTAAAATATTTTCTTGCCTGTGATATTTCTTGGCTGTAGAGGAGTTTTACATCTGGGCATGCAGGGAAAAATAGCAGTTGCTTTTAAAATCTGCTGTTATTATTTGTACAGTAGGTTTTCTTTGCCTTCTGCCTGCTAGGTAATTAATCATAATGCTTATTATCAAAGAGTTCACCATCAGCTCCCAGAAGCTCCTGTAGTGACTAAAACAAGAGGGTAGATTTAGGCTGGAGATAAGAAAGAAATTCTTTATTGTGAGGGTGGTGAGACACTGGAACAGGTTGTCCACTCCTTGGAGGTGTTTAAGGCCAGGCTGGATGAGGCATTGAGGAACCTGGTCTAGTGGGAGGTGTCCCTGCAGGTGGTTTGGGACTAGAAGATCTTTAAGTTCCTTTCCAACCCAATTCTTTGATATTTCTCTTTGGGATGTGTGTCCCCTGTTGCTGCAGTGTCAGCCTGTCCCTTCCTGACAGACCCAGCCCCTCACTCAGATCCCATCACTGGTCCCTCTAACTTTTGTTGAGATGCCAGGAGGCTGATTGACTCTCCTACAGTTAGAGAGGAAACTGATTGCAAAGCAGAGAAAGAACATTTTCCCCCACTTAGAGCTGTCTGTGTAGCCACAGAAACACACTTTGAGGACAAATTGCTTCTGAAAACCTGAACAAAAGCTGGTGATTCCTGCCCTGGAGCCCAGTGGCTGCTCAGCACTGCACCCCTCAGGCAAGAACCTGTGGTCTCTGTCCCACCTACCTTCAACCTACAACAGGCTTGGGTTTTATTCATTTGCTGCCAGCTACCATCTCAATCTTAGTTTTTAAAAAACAGGCAATCTTAGCACAAATAGGAGGTGAAACTGGGTGTATCAGAGAGGAACTGTTTAGTTCCAGACTTGGTTACTTTTCATGCTGTCATTATGATGAAAAAAAAAAGGATTGTAAGAGTTTCCTGGCTTGGAGTGGATCAAGCCATTAAGAGATGTGTCTACAAGGAGAACTTGCTTCCATCTTGCTGGCACAGAGGCCACGTGACATATTCAGACACCAAGAGTTTGCTCACTCAGTAAATATACAGATCTACTTTCTACTGCAAGTTTGGCATCAAGCATTCCTTCCTAGGGGCTTGCTATGCCAAGGATATAAATACATATTTGCTGCCATTTAGTAGAGCAGCTAGACTAAGCCCTATGAAAGGGTGGAAAAAGAAGACATTTGCTCTCCTGATGGCCTGTGGGCACTGGGAACAGCTGCAAGGGGCTGTCCTGCATTCTGTATGTTTTTGAGGAGATCAAGGGCCAGCTGCATTTATAGCTCTGCGTGGCAAGGCCAGTTCTTAGATCTTTTGTGAGCAGCCAAGAGGAACCAACTGGAGCTCACCAATCTCTAAAGTGCTTTGTGTTGTCATCAGACTGGTAGAGTTTCAAACAACCTCATAATTTCTCTATCCCAGTGGTTTCCAAACTTCCTGAGCCTCCAGATTGCTGACTACCTCTGAAATAACATGGAAATCAGACCAGCTCCTCACATTGCTAATGAGTAAGCCCTACAAGTGTTAGTATCTGCTGTGATTTCCCAGACCAGCTGCACAACACTGGCCACCTCTTTCCAAGCTGCCACTGTGCTTGTGGAACAAACAGGGGAGCAGTGGGAAGCAGTCACCGTCACTAACCTTTGGTGCTCTGGGCTTGAAATGGATCAAGATTAAGCCTGGAAGCTTTCATTTCCCTTGCATATTCTTCTGGCTGCTGTTACAGACAACTTGTAGAGAATTAATGCATTCCCATTTAATTTTTAGCTTAGGGCCATATTTTGTCATGCAAAACTGCTGTAATTTCAGGTTGCTGCTGCCTTGCCAAGCACAAATCTGCTAGTTTTCAAAACCAGTGGCGAAGGTAATCATGTGGATAAAGGAGCTCTGCCCCCAGTAACTGCAGCAGTAATTATCATTAGGAATAAAACATGGAAATGTTTTGCTTCTAGAAGTTCAGATAGAGTTTTTGATCCATTTGTGTACTGATAAATGATGTTCCATATTGCAGAACTCAATTAAAGGAAATGAAGAACAAAATATATCTCATTTTTCTTTAGTGACTAGACAGCTCTTCTGTCAAAGGACAGGAGAAGAAGAAAAGATTTGATAAATCAATATATGTAAGTGATTATTATCATAGAATCATAGAATGGTTTGAGTTGGAAGATCATCCACTTCCAACCCCCCTGCTATGGGCAGGGACACCTCCCACTAGATCAGGTTCCTCAGTGTCTCATCCTGCCTGGCCTTAAACACCTCCACAACCTCTCTGGGCAATCTCTTCCAGTGTCTCACCACCCTCACTGTAAAGAATTTCTTTCTTTTATCTTGTCTGAATCTCCCCTCTTCCAATTTCCATCTTCATGGCCCTCCTCTTTTACTTGTTTTGAGGAGGTGGAAGGAGTATTATTTATTTATTTCAATCCTAGATTACATAGCATTAAATTCTGAACTCCTGTTCTTTGAAGAGGGAGAAATTCTGAGCCAACAGCATCACTAATCAAATTAGGAGGGGAGACAAACTCAACCTACTTGAAGGAGAAGCATAGGCAGGAGTAGATTTGCGTGGAGGTCCCCATCCTCTCATGTTGTATGCTGAAACATGGACATAATACCTCTGGCTCTGCAAAAGGAAACAACTGGAGTCAAAACTATCATTGGATTCAAAATCTTGGTTGTGAGAACTGCAGAGCAGTCTCTCCTAAAGATGTTTTATTTGAAAAACTTTAAATAGCTTGCAGCAGCATCAACTGATGTACCAGGACAGATTGAAACTCAGCACAGATATTTCAGGACAGATGATCTGCTGAGGGTTAACTGCACAGTATTTCCAGCAAATAAATTTCAGTCTCTTCTCTCAAGGCCAAACCCAAGGAAATCTTACACTGGAGCTCAGGAATAGAGTCTTCCTCTTTCCCTGTTGTATTTTAAAGTCTCTCTCTACCAGTTATCATGGAAGAAGCTTTGTACCAACAGGCTTGGATGCAAATTGTCAATGTCTCTGGCATCAGGGTCTAAATGAGTCATTTGGCACTTACTGTTCTGAGCCCTGTGATGGTGCACCTCAAAGACTGAAGGTTATCAATAATGATTTCACCAGCCAAAGGAGAAAAGTCTTCTGAAGAGCTCCATTCCACTAAGAAACAAACAGCAAGAGAAAATCAAGTCAAATGCTGATCCAAGGAAGGAAATCAGAGAACCTGAATCACTCAGAGGACAGTGATTCAAACCAACAAGGTGCTGCTTTGCCATTTGTATGGGTAAACAGGGCAGAGAGACCTTTGGCTCCACAGGTCCACAAAACTCTCATCACCAGCCTTGGGTAATTTGTATAGAAATATCCTGTTTGGACTAAATCCCACACTCACTGGAGTCTCTTCACCGGTTTCAGTGGGTTCTGGCTCTCTTGTCTGGGCCTGATTCTGCTGTGGTCACTGAAATTACAGAGCTCCACAAGGATCTATTAAGTTGTATCCACTTTTGAAGTGAATGAAGTGGCACTGGGCTGCCACATCCCCCCCATCCCTTCCTGCAGCCAAAACTACAATGGGAACCTTCTTCAAAGTGCTCCCATCCACTCCTGCAGGTGACTCAGATTCCTGCTGAAAGGGTTATGACAGTAATAGTCCTGCTGCCAGTGCTCTTCCTCAGCAGTAAAATAGCATCAAATATGATAAGCTCCTAGATTATTTTAAAAAATAATATTTGCAGGTGGGGAACTGATAATTTATTTGTATATTTTTATTATTGGAGTCAATAATTTAGAATAGATCAGATGGTATTTTAATGTCAGCCTGAGGAATTTTCATCTTTTGGCTGTGTCACATTGGTGTTTTCGTGTTAAAAGAAAAAAACCTGCTCAGAATTTTTTTGCCCAGTGTATACAACACTTTACTGCCAACACATTTTTCTAAAATAGCCAAGTATCAATAGCTCAACTCATTTTTCCTTTCTCTCCTAATTGCTCCTTTCCCCTGATTGCAGTTTGTGAATGCACAGCATGTTCTGCACAGGTTTTGTGTTTGCTGCACTGAAAAGGATCCTGGTTTTGTCTAATGCCTTTGAACTTCTTAGTGTATATTTTTTATATTTTTTGCGGTTTCCATGGGTTTTAAATACCACATTATTGCCACCTTTAGTGGAAGCAATCTGTGTAGCTTAGTATGAAAATGTAGAGGTAGTTAAGGTACTGTGTGGTAGGGTTTTGTTGACAACTTAATAACAGGAATGCTTATATGTACCATTGAACTTGATGGCCTGTCAGAGTTGTCATTGTCAACCCTGATTTTTAGAGTTTATAGCTCCACTGTATTCCTTCACTGAGGACATTGTGTACTTGCTGCAAACTTAGACTTGTTGCCTTGTTTTCCAGGAAAAGAAATTGAAGAAATCCTTTTTCAAGCTGCTGAGTGTGTTATCAGTGGACTTGAAGCCACTTCAGATTCCCTTTTTCTTTTCAAAGAAAAGAAAAATTTCAAAGTGAAGCAAGATTGTGTCACCCAGGATAGGCTCTGCCACCAAATCTTGTCTCCTTTGGAATTCCCACGTGTGTCTGACAGTGCTTCTGGGCACAAGGGGCATGGGTAAGGCTGAGCTTTAGGTAGCACAAAGCAAAAATGTAAGAAGGGAAGCTTTAAACTGCTTTTGATCTTCCTAAATGTTTAGCTGTTGGATTGACTAGAGAGTGCCCAAGAGTGTTCAAGAGGCATATTTCAATTACTGAAGTCATTTATCAATTAAATTTATATCTCCTGTTACACCTTGTCAGGTATCTACTGTAATGGTTGTTTAAAAATAATAAATAATACTCTAGTGTAGTCATTCATTTCGTTTTAAACCTTTTAGGAGGATGAGAACACCAGTATCTCTGTTTTATAGGTGGGAGGATGAATGCAAGGAGAGAAAGGAGAGCATCTTGTTCACTCAGCAGGCTCCAAAACAACAAGGGATAAATTCCTCTGGCTTATAATCCATTTATTAGGAGTGTGTTGCTAACTAAAAATACCAGCCATTTGTGTAACACTGAAGTACTGGGGGACTTTAAGAAAGAACAAAAGGCTGGATAACCTCAGCACTTGAAAAGTTGAGCATAAAAATGCTGAAGTGTGAAAAAGCTGAAGATGAAGAGGGTCCTTTATAAGGAACAAGAGCTGGTCTTGTAGACTGAACCAAGTGTGCTGAAAAGGAGTGGAGAGCTGTTGGGTGAATTAAGGATGGAGCATGTTCCAGTCCCGTTCTGAACACCCCAAAGGCTGGCTTTGTCGTGAAGGCTGAATGTCTTCGCTGTTGCGGGTTTCCATCTGACACTTCACGTTATGTCAGAGCAGGAGGGTTTTTTTTTGTGTGTGTTTAATATATTGGTCACTATGTGTTTTAATGAAGGTGCCCTGTATTCCAGAGCTAGCAAATGCACGATGTGTTGCTGCGGTCGCCAAGATAAGTAGTAATTTTTAAATAAACAGCAGTATAAACAGTTACATAAAACTCCTGTAAATTGCTGGCACATAATTTTAGACTGGCTTAAGTTATGTAACCTACTTGTGGCCAAGTTGGTGTGTGTTTTTTTGCTTTTTTTTTTTTTTTAATACTCAATTCATGCGCTTTAAAATAAAGGGAGAAGTTTGTTTTCACCTGTTTCTTTTCTTTCTCTCACATGGAGCACGTTTTAAAGGGCTTAGCAGAGAGACTGGCAGATAGACAAAGTGAAGGCACAAAACAGCCCCTGACCTTGTTGTAGATTCATCCAGGAGAGCATCCCCCTCCCAAGTCAAGTAAATAGTCTGAGTCACAGCAGAATTTGTCACTTCTGGCATTTGTTTTTGCTTGCACTTAAATTACTCACTGAATTGCTCAGTAGATTAATTAGACTAAGAGACATGAGTTCTGATGCAAAGTCAGCTCCTCCTTGCTGCTTTGGACTCCTCTTTCCAGACTGAATTAAGAAGGAAACCCAATTTTTGCAGGTTTGGATTTGGGCTTTGTTTGTGCCTCGTGTTTGGAAATTCTCTGCAGAATGATAGAAAAAGAAGAAGTCCTGCACCTGGGTGGAAGCAATCCCAAGCACAGACACAGGCTGGGTGGAGAGTGGCTTGAGTGCAGCTCCGTAGAGAAAGACTTGGGGGTGTCAGTTGATGACAAACTCAACATGAGCCAACAGTGTGCACTCGCAGCCAAGAAGGCACCAACC
>VZTY01027580.1:14965-31747 GCA_013400935.1 Turnix velox
GGAGTTGGGGTTGTTCAGCCTGGAGAAGAGAAGGCTCAGAGGGGACCTCAGAGTAACTTCTCAGTACCTGAGGGGGTCCTACAGAAAGGCAGGGGAAGGAATTTTTAACATAATATCGGATGGGAGGACTAGAAACAATGGATATAAATTAGAGGGGGATAGATTTAGACTAGACATAAGGAAGAAATTCTTTACAGTGAGGGTGGTGAAGCACTGGAACAGGTTACCCAGGGAGGTTGTGGATGCCCCCTCTCTGGAGGTGTTCAAGACCAGGCTGGACAGGGCACTGGGCAGCCTGATGTAGTGGGAGGTGTCCCTGCCTATGGCAGGGGGGTTGGAACTCGCTGATCTTTAAGGTCCCTTCCAACCCAAACTATTCTATGATTCTATGATTCTAAGTCCTACCAAGTGTAGGGAGAAGAGATACTAGAATAGAGCTTCCATCAAGAAAAATAAGCATTAAGGAATTTTCACTTGTTCCCATGGATTTTGTGAAGGGTCTAATCCATTCATGACTGCCTTAGAGTGTCTGGAGTTGAAGGCATTTTGCTGAGTAAGAGTGTTAACAGGGACAATATGATACAAGCCACAGCATTTACAAAAGGGACAGGTGAACTTTTAATTTTTATGTTTATCTAGAGACTTTATGGGCTTTGCTACACTGCCTAAGTGATTTAGGCATATTGCTGAAATTGAAACAATGTACTCATGGCCTGAGACTTGCATTTCTAGGTACTAGGATGAGCCTGAGCTCCTAAATGCTCTAAGTGCTCATTATTTTGGCACTTAGGGATTATTTCAGTTATTTCTGTAAATGTATTCAAGACTCTTTGTACTGGGTCGGTAGAAACATCAAGAAGGCTGAGGAGGAATGAAAAAGATGCAAACACACGGGGCTCTGTGTCCACCTGGAGGAAATAAAGCACTGCTGTGTTCTAGTGGGAAAGAGCTAAGGGCAGGTTTAAGGGCCTCTCATCAGAACAACAGTGAGAACAGCATCAGGATGAGCACCATTGACTATTCCTAGAGAGCACATCTTCATTTCAAACTTCCATGGCTACAAAGCTTCCTGGTACTTGTTTTAGAGTATTTTTTAAAGAATCATAGAATGGTTTAAGTTGGAAGGGTTTCAGTTGCATCTAGGAAGGTCCCACATACCCCTTTTTTCTCCCACCTCTGCCCCACACTAACCCTTTTCCAGCCAATTTTCCCCCAAATCCCACACATCTGGGCTCCACTGGGCACTCCCCTCCCCAGCAGTTCCAAATCATGGTGATCATGATGTCACTAGTTCTTGTTGCCAATTTATATTATATAAATAATTGATATTATTTTTCTTATATTGCAAATCATGGTGATCATGGTGTCACTAGTTCTTATAGCCAATTTATATTATATAAGCAATTGATATTATTTTTCTTGTATTGCAAGAAAATTCTCTCATAGATAAATTTTTAAAAATTACTATTTTCTTTCCAGTATTTATTTAGCATTTTTGAAGTAATAACAACCCTTTATCCATTTGTAATAGGGTTAGTATATAAACAATTGATATTATTTTTCTTGTAATGCAAGAAAATTCTCTCATAGATAAATTTTTAAAAATTACTATTTTCTTTCCAGTATTTATTTAGCATTTTTGAAGTAATAACAACCCTTTATCCATTTGTAATAGGGTTAGTATATAAACAATTGATATTATTTTTCTTGTATAGCAAGAAAATTCTCTCATAGATAAAATGAAAAAAAATTGCTATTTTCTTTTCCAGTATTTAATTAGCATTTTTGAAGTAGTAACAACCCTTTATCCATTTGTAATAGGGTTAGTATTCCAGTACAAGGAAGGAAACTCTTTCTGTGAGAGAAAATGATGTTTCTACTAACATTTTATAAATAACTAAGAAAAGGATTTAATAATAACTAAGAAAACGTGCCATGTGGGTGCATTGTGGCTTCCAAGGTGGGCCAGTGGTTAAAAAGCCACAATGGATTATAGTAACAGCCAAGATTTGTGTCTCAGCAATGACAAACATGCCCTACTCTGGCTGTGGAAAGAAAAGTCAGAGAAAATAAGTGTTAGAACTGTGAGAGGGGACTGGAGAATAAATGGGGTTCTTATGCAGAGGCTTCACATCCTAGGGAGGTAGAACAGCTTGGCTCTGACTCGGTGAGTTTCCACTCCCTGTGGTTATGTTCTGCTCCTCTAATCTGTGTAACCAAAGCCAGTGGGGAAGCTGCTGCACGTAAGGACTACCCCATGGGTGTGAAGCAAGTGTGGGTCAGGCTCAGCTTCTTCCCCAAACACAATCCATTAAAATCTAATTAATAATCAGCAGCTGGGAAAATGCAAAGGGAAAAAGTCATCTGTCACAATGAACGAGACAGAAAGTAAATATATAAACTTTCATTTAAGTAATCTGGTTAATGGGATTCCACTGCTTTCCCTTTGCTTCTCCTGTAATATATTAAGAGGGATTTAGCTCCATATCTGTTAATTGGTTACATTTAAGGCTTTTATTTCATTTTAAATTAATCCTCCCCATAACTTGAAGAGCTATCACCTCTCCCTAGCTTTGAAGCCAGATATTGCAGGCAGAAGAGTTGCGACTGGGGAATTTTTACTTAAATTAATTTATTACCAATTAAGATAAACTTCTAATCACTCATGAAGAGTGAGAAAGAAAACACAACCAATTAAATAAACATTAAATTGAACACTTTTTCATTCAATTTAAGGCAAACACCTGTCCTGTCCCCTTTCCTCCTCTCTACTTCCCTTTTCTCTACTATGGGGCTCCACTCAGTGATGGAGTTTTACATCATGTTTCAGATCCAAGCTCTGATTCAAAATTTAAATTCATTTATTGGTTCTGTGGATCAGATCTAATCAGTAGAACAGTATCATGCTCTGGTTGGAGAGGAAAACTGAGCACTTTATGCTTATAAACAGTCCAGAAAAGTCTGTGATGGACCAGTGAAAACTTCAGACTAATGGGTGAGCTGGCAGATTTTGCCACAATCTCTTTGAAGAGTTGCTGGTTTTGTTTTAGTCTCCAGAGAAGGAGCACTAGCAATCCCATGAATTAAAGATCTGCTAAATTAAGAACCTCCTTTGAGACAGAAGCTGAAGGTCCTGAGTTCCAGTCCTGGCACTCACTATAAAAAACCTCATGTCTTTTAGGCCATACCTATGAAGCTATAATGTGTACAAGTATTTTCTAAAAATACTTATTAATTTTGCTAATTGCAAATTAAAAAGGTAAAGCAAAGTATAAATTCAGCAGCATCATGATAGAAGCTTTATTCTTAGACAGCAAAAGCAGAGCCAGTCTCGGGCTTCTCATAGCCATTCATCTTGCTCAAAAGCCTTATAAAACACAATGCAGGAGGAAAGAATGATTGAATTGATTAACTGGTGTCTGATTAGCTATATTAGTTAATTACACCATCACTTAGTGTGTGATCACTGTTCAAAGGTGCTTTTAAACACCACAAAGCACACCTAAAAAATAGAAGTTCTTAAATTTTACGTTAAGTCCGACACGTCCTACAGACATTGGCAGGAGGTAGAAATAGAAAGGTTTGTTTTAACATTTATACATTTCTGTACTCGCTAGGCATAAAAATAGAAGTGAAATTGCACAGTCCTGTTAGCTACCAAAATGTAATGTGCAAATAAAGCACCCAGGAGACCTAATAAAATGCCATAAATGAACTACTGTAAAAAATATCAGACCACACCTATTCAGCGGGATAAATTCAAATGTCTTACAAAGAGATGTATTCTCTTTACCTTTTTTTTATGGTTAAGAACTGTTTGGGGGAAAGAAAGAGTTTCAAAATATACAAAGAAATGTTGGATAATAAGTGAAAAGGGTTTCAAGATCAAGTTGAGCAAAGAATGCTGCTTAATGCCACTATAGAAAGGGGGAGGATTCAGCAGTGACAAAACATCTACTTTAGAAAGATGCTTAGGAACTAATATTAAAGCACTATATTTTCATATCTAATATTAATTTCCTCAAGCATTCATTGCCATGGGAGAATTGCCAGCATGGCAGCTTTGTAGTTCTGTGATCTCAGGTCCTCTCAGGTCCTTTAGTTGGCTTCTGGTGTTAACATCAACCTCTCCTGGACAACGGCACTTGCCTGGAACCCTCCCATTTCATGCAGTCAGGTAACAGCAACATATCCCAGCTACTGCACCTCCAGCTAGGGCTGAGTCAGCAATTTAAAGACAATTTAAATGATTCTCAGGCAGAAAATGCCAGCATGAACCACAAATTGCCATAAAAGAAGGGAGGCAAGGAGTGACTTTTTGTTCAAATTTAAGCAGGACTTGGTCTAAGCTGATATATTGGATTTTGCAAAGAGCTGCTGACCTTTCCACTGACAGAAAATAAAGAGACTTCTCTCCTCCCAACAGAAATCCTAGAAGGCAGATGGGTAGTCTTGAAATACATGAAATGTTCTGCTAAAATACGAAACTAAACTAAAAGATAGCAAAGGCTGAAGTATCCTGACAACTTGGTGTCACTACCTGGAATCATCCAACTCCACAGCTGTATCCAAACAGTGAGAAGACCAGCTCTGTTTGCTACATCAGAAATGGTCCAGAGTTTTTTTTTCTTTTTCTCTCTTCAAACATAAATAGTTCCAGGCTCTTACATAAATTAGCCAAATATCGATTATACAAGCTGTTTCATTTTTAATTCCAAGAGGGAATAAAGATGCTTGTTTAAAAATTGTAAATAAAATATAAACAGATTTTAGATTGCATTGTGATCCTTTCCAGTACTCTATCCATTTTCCTTCCTTATCATGTATTTGGAGATCACAACAATATTGTGACCAATTCTGATGGGAATAAAAAGAGGAGGTTTATTGGTATTTATTCAGTGTGAACGCAAAATAATAATTAGGTTTTAAATGCACAGAGAAACTCAACAAAAGTCCTTACCATGGCTTATAATTTTGTTCTTTAAAATCCTCTGCTTTTTGTGTGTGCATAGTGTGGAACACGTGAACTGTAGCAAAATTAATTAGTGAAAGTTCTCTGAAGCCTTACAAGCACTTAATACTTGGCTCTGCTGGGACTGTTCCTGTCTGCATTCTGTTGTTGCTGGGGTTTTTTTTTGCATCAAGGGAGTTGCAGGAGAGGAGCTGAGGGATAAAAATACATCGTGCAGCAACAATACAAACAGTGTGAACTGAAGAAGGTTCACCTCAGCTTCAAATCCGTGGCACTTTATTGTGTATGTTTGTGTAGAACGTTTTGATTATGTTTTCCAAGAAGTAAAACTAAAGCAGGTCTTAAGCACTTCCATAACGTGGAGTTTAGCTCTAGGGCACGATTAGCCAAGGCCAGGGGTTTTTTTTGTTGATTTTTTTTTTTTCTCCTCGCAGTATTAGAGTGATGCTTCACATCCTTCCTGAAACTGGCTGGGGTGAGGCGTCTCTGGCTTTGAATCGTTCTCAAGCAGGGAGCAGATTATTACTGTTATTATTGATTTATGTCATGCCTGTCTGCTTCCAGCCTCAAAACACTTTACTAAGTTACACTCTGCATAGGAATGGTTTCACGTCAGCCACCACCGCGCTTGTAGCCTTCTCTGGAGGGAAGCTGAAGGGAGCCATTAGGATGGTGCCTGCAACATTAAACAACAATCCAGGAGAGGAAGTAAAGAATACTCTGGCTCCTGAAAGCAATGGCTCCACAGAATGCAGTCACTGAGCTGCCATCCAGCTGGGACACCAACGTCAATACCCATTCACCGTGTGTGGTTAAAATTAAATCTCCTAATGAAGTGAGATGGTTTTAGTGGTTAGAGAGTGAGTGCAAAGTATTATTCTCCTGTATTATTATTTGTAAGTTATACAGCTAACAAGGGAAAAGATCACACACAGGAAAAGAGCAGACAGTTAGATAATGTTCCAAGCCCGGTTTCTAAATGATATTTGGGCAAATAAAGCTTTGGAAAAATATGTTGTTTTTTAGGTTTTTTTTTAAAGAGACAAAAAAAAATTGGCAGTTCCTCAATGTTTTTAAGGAACTAAACTAAACTGAACAGAAATTATGTCAGTTTTTATCCCCTATAATTCAGGTCTGGAGAAAAGAACATTATTAGCTTCTGTTAATGAGCAGGTATTCCCTAAACACTGCTGCAAATGCTTCTGAATTTTAATTTCCTTGGAAAAAAAATAAGGTAAAGTATCAAGGGGGGGAAAATACCCCAACTTAATGGCTGATTTTTGCCACTCAATTAGCATAATACTTAGATGTTTTCCTGGATGGGAGGTTTACTTGTCTGGCTAAAAAGATCCTCAATGTTATCAAGCTCCTTTCAGGGCTAATAATGGTGAGCTGGTTCTAATAATTCTTGCAAGTGATCATTTGAAAGGTTCATTTTTATGACCCCTCAAACTGGCAGAAAGAATCTCACTCCATAATGTAATAAACAATTCCACAACCAGCGCTTTAATTAATTCCCGAAAGTCACCAAAAGGAGCTATTAATGATCTCTCTTTTTATCTAACCATAAATATGCAAGTCTCCTGGGATGGAGGATTTGAAAAAGAACATTCTGGCAAAACTAACTGTCAAGTTGATAAAGCATGAAACGATCACCAAGTGAGGGTAATTCAAAAGATGATGGCAGTGCTACTGAGGCTGATTAGGAAGTTAGCTCAGGTTGGATGGAATTTCTCCCAACCTTGTGCTTTACCACCAAGATGACAGAAGTGACAAGGTGCAAAACAGATTGAAACCAAATGGACACACAAGATGAAGTATGACAATCTTTAGAAAATTATTTTAAAAACTCAATCCTATTAGGGAATTCATTTTACTGTGAAAATATCAATAATCACTATAATTAGAGCATGGACAAGATTTTATGTTTAAGATGTGTATTGCAGAGAGCAGGTTGATATTTTCAAGCAAACTTCAATGTTTTAGGAGCCCAAGTATTGTTTTCTCCAGTAAAACAGGCAGTAGGAAGCCCTTAAATGAAATTTAGTTTCCTGGCAACCCAGCCCATTGCAAAAAATTAGATTTAGGCTTCTAGAGGTGTTTGATGGTTTTGAAAATCACACTTCCTGCAGCACTTCATGGCAATACAGTCATTTACCCTTCTGTGGAGGCTACCAGGGAAGGAATCACATTGAGGACTTTGTGATGTCCAGGAGGTTGATTTTTTTTTAAATTACACAGTAAAAAATATTCTTCCTGAGCATAGCCAGTGATGACTGGAATCTAACCAGAAGCAGGGGGTGGAAAGAGAGAAATTATCTGCTTTTTCCCCCAAAATAAACTCATGCAGACCTTGGGGTGCTTGTGCCAGTGGAGCATGTCCCACCTTCAGAAGGGCTCCATGATGGCCATGGCCTTTCTGATTCTCTGCTGTTGAAGCAATCCCTGTGACACCCATATCTGGAGACATAACCATTTTGTCTGTTGCTATGTGTATGGAAAGCCAAGGTTCAAGACTCTTTGTACTGGAGTTTTTGAGTAGTAAAGAAACAAACCTCTACAGGAAACACAGAGAGACATAATGGGAAAAGACCTTCAGGCTCCTCTTTGACTCCCTGAGGCTAGGCAAAGGCCTCAGCTTTTCAGAACAATTCTTTTTCTTGACCTGTGGAAGGACTCAGGCTCCCTCTGGAAGAAGGAGGTTGTGGATCACGACACTTCACACCAAAGAACTTACTGTTCCAAACATTTTAGAAAACCTGGAAGTTCCTTTAAACAGGAAATTTTGAAATTTCTCATTTTTGTTCTAATCTTCAGTAATTTTTTTTCTTTAAATGTTGGCATTTCCTATAGAACAGAAACTCTAAATCAATTTCTATTGAACAGTGGCATTCAGATGGAAGCATTTCCTTATTCACTCCACTTTGCAACTAACTGGTGCCACCCCACATGTCTTGCTCTCCCAAGAATGATGTGGAATAGCTAATTAACTGGGCTGTGTGATGCCTCTGCCAAAGTTTCAGCTTCCAGAGGCATTCCATTAGGGAATGGTGCTGTGGGTTTGGCGTTGACAAGGATACACATGGTTTCATGGGCCCACAGGCACCAAAAAGTTAGCCTGTGTTTTATAATTCATCTCAACCAAGTCATTGAGCTGATGTCCTAACCACACTAAGTCAAGTAAACTTCTTCAGAGCACTTGGGGAGAAATCTTTTGGTTCATTTCTTCTTTTTTTTAATAAAAAAATTTTGTCTTTGGGGAATCTTTTTAGAAAATTCTATAGAATTTCTTTTTAGAAACTTCTAGAGCTATTATTTGTGAAATGATTGAATTCAAACATACTAGCAATGCAATATATCTCTTGTAAATACATACCCTTTGATGCTTAACCCTCAAATTTCTGTACATTGTTAAAGAAAGTGAAAGATGCCTAAATTCAGTACCTTTATACTTGGTGACCACAGCTGAGTTGACACTCAGAGGTTCCTGGAAGGTGACAGTGAGTGATGTACTGCTTGTTACCATGAGACAGACGTTGGTTGGCGCCTCAGGGGCTCCTGGGAGAGAAGAGAAAACATCAGCTCTTCAGCACAACAAATCCTATTCAAACAATGTTTCTGACTCTTCAAAGAACCCACTGAAAATCACCCTGCAATTGTGAGCTTTGGGTTGTAGGTGTTTGTGTTCTCTGCCTTTTGAGGGTTTTAATTAGTGCCCCCACTAACAATATCCTGCAGACACCATTTGTTTCTATCATGGTTTTTTGGCTCCTTTTGGTTAAAAATATCTTCCTGCATATATGTAACCCAATAAAACAGATTCATGCTAATTATGTCAATGAAAAGCCTCTATAAATCTCTTGGGGTGGGTAGGAGGAGAGAGAAAGGACAAAACCACAAAGAGCTAATTAAACCTTTATGGTTTCACTAACAAACTCAAATTTATCAAATAACAGAAAACATTTTCACGTTCCTGTGATTCAGAAATTGCAAATTCCACAAATGTTTTTGGTGTAGTAGTTCCAAAATACACTTGTCCTTAGAGTTCTAACATCTATTTTTACCTTTAAAAAGAATAAAAATTAGTCAAGCTTAATCAGGCTCAATTCAGAAATGAAACACAAAATGCTGGGATTGATTAAAACATCATTATCTAACTTACACAACTTCCCTATTGCCTGTATTCAGTATCTAACACAAGGAGCAGCACTACCTCTGTCTTGAAGAATTAATCTTAGAATCCAATAAATTTGAGAAAATTATTTGTAAATACACATATATAAATATTGTTGTAAAAATCTTAATGGCAATGATTATTTCATTGAATAGGAAGCAGCTAGAAGACCTCCATGTGAAACAATTCAGTCCTGTTTACTCCTTTTCACCAGTAAAAATTCCCAGTTACTTGAGCACAGACTCACTTGTACCACTTTTTAGAGTGATCCAGTCTGTGACTGTATATGTAAAGTGAAATTCCATTGTTTGATCAAATGTTTAGAAAAACTTGTCTTTTAAAATGATTTTTTAAAAAAAATCACAACAGAAAAACTCCAGTGTCCCATCCCTCCTCCTCTCTATTCATATTCCTTCTCTATTCTATTCATATATTCTTATCTAATCATCCTATTTTAGACTCTGAGTAGATTAAGAAGATCCAAGAGTAAATGTAAGGAGAAAAAAGCAGGACAATCTTTAGATCCAAGCATTTGAAGGTCTCATAAATTTTATGCAGCCCATTCTAAAGGAGCTGAGCTTTTGGATACTTGGTCCTCTCTTGTTCTAACATCAGTCTCATTCTCAGAAAGGCCATTTAGTCAGGTGCCTCAGTTTCCCACCCTGACATTATTCTGTGAGGATCAGTTAGTGGCAGCATCTTTGCTCAACAAAGGCAGAGTGTTCTCACTTGTGAAGTTCTTCAACTTTGCAGCTGCTTGCTTCTACTTACTGGCGTGCTCATAGCCGGCCTTCATGCGCTTGTAGAGCCTGGATCTCCACTCCCAAGCTTTTAGTTGCTTCTCTTTTTCTGTGGTGTCTGTGCCATGGCCTTCATTCATCACTTGTGCAGACAATTCAGTGACTCTCTGCTGTGCTTCCTGGACCAGTGTGCTCAGATGCACCGACCTGCTTTCCATGTTCACAACTACAAAAAGAAAGGAAAAATAAATACTTCCTTGGTGGGTTTTTGTGATTTGTATAAACCAGAATCATAGAATCATAGAATAGTTTGGGTTGGAAGGGACCTTAAAGATCATCGAGTTCCAACCCCCCTGCCATAGGCAGGGACACCTCCCACTAGACCAGGCTGCCCATTTCCCCGTCCTGCCTCGTCTTGAACACCTCCAGAGAGGGGGCATCCACAACCTCCCTGGGCAACCTGTTCCAGTATTTCACCACNTTCATGTTCTTCTGTATGGCAAAATTTAAATTAAGTTTTGTGGATGCCAACGTGAAAATTTTTATATGTAAAGTGAAATTCCATTGTTTGATCAAATGTTTAGAAAAACTTGTCTTTTAAAATGATTTTTTAAAAAAAAAATCACAACAGAAAAAATCCAGTGTCCCATCCCTCCTCCTCNAAAACATCAAACTCTACCATATAAAGGGGTTGGACTGATGTGTTCTTGACCTCAAAACATGTGAAAATACTTGTGCAAAGGATCAGGTTATTCCTAAATTGAAATCATAGGATTATGGGACAAATCAGATTGGGAGGTTCTTCTCTAGTCCAGCGTACTCATTCTAAACAGGGCTAACTAACAGGTCACACCAAGTTACTGAGCATTACCCAGCCTGATCTTGAAAACTTCCCTGGATGGAGGCTTTACAGCCACTCTGTGCAACCTGTTTCACCTCTTTACCATCCTTGTGGTGAAAAAGATGTTTGTTTTATCCAATCTGAACCTCTTGCTTTAACTTTTGCCCTCTGTCTCTCATAACAATATCACAGTCAAAGTTTAGCAGGGTCTAAGAATAACCCCACTTACTACTGTGAAAAGTGCTGGGGGATTTTAAAGCCACAGGAGGAGAGCAAAGAATTGCTCACCACTTCTGACATCCCAGAGGTTGTTTTTGAAGAATGTTTGTCTCCAAGACTTTGCTTTCAGAAGCTGGCTTGAAGCCATCCTCCTTGAAGTTTGATCATTTTTCATATGGACATCAGAGACATATGGCCAAGCTTCCTGGAATCTTCTGGTATCCTCAGACTGCCTGTTTACTGGCAGGCCAGAGGTGATACAGTTTTCTGGATCCATGCCTACAATAAGCATGCAACACATCTGACAGCACAACAGGACTGAGAAGGGAGATTTTATGTGCCAGACCTTCAGGTGATTGAGATTTGGCATCAATTCAAGCTCTCACTAAGGATCTGGCTCTATCTGTTTAATCAGGATTTTGAAGCAGAGTTATCAGGTCTTGAAAACGCATCCAATCAGTCACTGGAAATTTTAATCTTATTTGGGTTCACATGAACAAGCCAAGTCGAACCATCAGGATGTTATGAAAAGAAAAACTGAGAAAACACAGAGGACTTTGCCTTAAATTAATGTTCTCAATGCTGTACACTCTGATCTTAGTGTGTGAGAAATGTTGGGTTCTTCTTAAGATCTGTACAGTCTGAACTCTGTGTGGAAATGAAGATCATAGTTTTACTTTCTATGGCTTTATTTGTTGTTCCTCCTGTTCCAGGCAGAAGCCCAGGTGACACAGATAGAAGCTATCTGTTCTCCACATCCTATTTTACAGCAGCAGGTTAGGAACTATAATGAGATTTCAGCTTGATTGTGATAGCTAATATAGTGGAAAAATCAAGAGTTTTCTCTGTAGGAAGCTTTCTGTGTGCATTGGGAATGGAGGGTCTGCCTCATCTGTCCTGTACACTTCCAATGAGATTAAGAGATGTTTGTGTCCTGTCCCACAATTGGGATGAGGCAGAACTGTACCCTGAAATCCCCTCCCACTCAGTTGCCCTCTACAGAGAAAACAAAATGCTCCTGCTGGCTGCTGGATTGTGTTCTTGTAACCCTGAGATCCTACAGACAGAATGAATTTCATTCCAGTGGGGCTGGTTAAGGTACAGGGAGCAAAGCAGAAAGACTAGAGAAAGTAGAAAGTGTCTTCTCTCAGCTCCATGAGAATAAAGATCCATCCAAAGACACTCTGAGCCTTTCTTTTGAGTCTAGAAAATCTTGCATTTTGCAACTTTAAACCCTTAAGGTAAAAAAAAAACAACCCTGAACCAAACAATCGTTTGCTTTTTCTTGAGAATGCCTCACCCATTCTTTCAATCAGAAAAAAGTGAAAAATCAAGATAAGTGAAGTGGAAATTTGGTGGGTATATTTTGAAATGGAAATGAGGTGGTTATATATTCATATTCTCTGTGTTCATAGGCATGTTTGCATTAATTACAGGAAATGAATACTAATTTATGATTGCCCCTGCTCGCCATCAGACTGCATTTATTTACAGATGAGGTCAATGAAAAATTAGTTTCGTCTTTTTTACTGCTGTTTAGAACACTCAAGACTGTGTTTTCCTCTAGATTTGTCATGGTTAATGAATGTTGCTTCAGCAGTCAATCATGTACTCTAAATGCTGTCACACTTTTTTTTTTTAAAGCCTCAGTCATGAACCATGACAGAAAAATAAACAAATAAATATAAAACTAAAAAAACTCTTTTCACTGAGCAGCTACACTATGCAAAAATCTCCAGGGAAGGTTAAAGGAGGCCAGAATAAATGATAATATAAGTGCTGTGGACATAGAAAAGCAATAAAGGTGTACCAACACTGAGGGTCTGGCAAAAAAACTCCACACACACACACACACACACACATGCACACACACTCTCCAGTGAAAGAACTGGCAATGCTAGTAGCCTCAAGGTGCAATTTCCTGGAGCTCTGAGATTGACAAGCCAGCACTAAATGTTGTTAATTTAACTAACTTCAAATTAATGGCAGAGTCTGCAGTGGCCGGACCCCTCAAACACAGTCTCATTATGGCCTTGCTGGGAATGTCCTAAATATAGGCATTGACAGTTTAAAACAAATTCACATACATTGGTGTATTTTTAGACAGCAGTAAGGCGTCAGAGTTTGTGTCATGGTATATGGTTGATTAATTGGGTTGGTAAGTCACCCTCTAACCCACAAATTGTGCATAAAAATGCCCAATGAAGGAATACAAAGACTAGTTTTATAACTACAATATGTAGTTATAAGCAATATTGGGATTCCAGTAAAGTGAGAAGGTCTGTTTTGTGCTTAAGATTTTTTTTTTTCTCTGGCTCTGTAGAACTTTGAAATTCTCATTTAATTGGGATTTGAGGCCATTTGAAGACCAGGTGTGAGGAGTCAGTGGTAATGGAAATGATAGATTTCAACACAACCTGTCTCCTGAAGGCAACATAGCCAGAATCAAAAGGGCAATCAAAATAAACCAGTGTCTAGACAAACCAGTGTCCTTTCATTTTTGATGACAAACACTCTATTTCAGACCATGTTCTTTGAATCACTCAGTTTCTGTTACATATTTTTAAAGATTTTTTTTCACAGTTATTGATATTAGCCCAGTGTTAATCATATTAGAAATTCAACCTGATGTGTCAGGCATGTATCTGACTTGGAGAACAAGAATTCAACAAGGAGACATTGCTGCAAAAGTCTCCAGAGCTGGTTTTATCATCCTTGTGGTAAAACTAGATGAGTTTTTATGTATGTTTTATGTGTGTTCTCACCACAGCAGCTAGCCCAATCTCCTCCACACAGTTATCAAGGTAAATTAATTTTGTATTTTTTACTTACAGTGTGGGCTTTCCTTTGCCCCAACATGTAGAAGGGTCCTGGCAATAGGGACATTGTTGGTCAAAATAGCAATATCCAAAGGAGTGAGTCCCTCACTGTTTGGTGTGTTCAGGTCCAGTTCCTCCAGAGTGTATTGATAAAGGAGAATCTGAACAGCATCCAGATCTTGCTGTTCCACAGCCTCAAACATAGCTTCATTGCACTGGAAATTCTGTGGATCAACAAAAAAGGAAATTCAGGAAAACTTTTTGTGTTGGTGATTTAAAAATAAAATCAGAATTTTTGTGAGATTGCAAGAAAATACTGATCCTCCAGCCCCAGCTTAGGTTCAGTTAGAAACATGGAAATTGTTTACAGCAAAATTGAACTTGATCTGCCTCTGTACTTGTGTGCTTGAACATGTTTGTGTGAAGATTTAAGTGAGATTCAAACTCATAGAAATCAAATCTATACTTACTTAGATATGTTTTATTACATGTGAGCAATATTACATGTTTTCAGTGTGAAACTAGATGAAGGGCTATGTCTTGGGCAGAGTCCTTGACTGCTGTTTTTCAAATCCAAAATATAAAGTCCAAATCTCCAAACTCAGGTGGGCAAAATCCCAATCAAACAAGCTATTCTGCAGAAAAACCTTCACAGCTCCAGCGGGAGCTAGTAACAGGTTTTGCTCATTCAAACACTTCAGTTATTTCTAGGGGGTCATATTTTTACATTTCACTTGTAACTGGGAACAGCTTGGAGATCTATAACCTTTAAATAAAGAAGTAGAAATGAGAGTGAGAAAATGGACTGTCCAGTGGGCATGTCCTGACAGTGATGTGTCAGAACACAAGCAGAAGACACAAGAACATCACAGCATCACCTCTCAAGCAGGTAAAAACCACCGAGCCTTCTCCTCACCATTGTCAAGGAGATAAAAGAATGGTACAATACAAAGAAACCTGTTGTTTTGTAATTGAGCTGGGGAGAAGCAGGTGCAGGAGAGTAGCATTGCCTGCAGATTTCTCTTATGAAAATGTACTTCTGGAGCTTGCAGTAATGATGTGTTATTTGCCAAGGTTCTTTAAATTCTCTCACGGTGTCCCATTGCTGTAATTACCCAATAGGTTTTTTTCCCTTTGAAGAATGGATAAGTAGAAGCAAGAGTCCCAGCAAAGCAAGGAGAGCTCAGCATGTGGTCACATAAAGGAACTGAGATCTATGCAGCCACACAGTGCCAAAGCAGAGCACCCATGAGAGCAAGTGATGCAGATACAAGATGTAAACAAGCTCCCTGTGTCCTGGAACCCACAGGGAGAGAAAAGAGAAGAAACTCTTACATAAGAATATATTCTTTATGCCTATGGCAGGGGGGGTGGAACTCGATGATCTTTAAGGTCCCTTCCAACCTGAACTATTGTATGATTCTATGAAGTTTTTTAAAAATTGAAGCATTCTTCTGTGGCAATTAGAAACTAGGATTTCAGCCACATCAAAACTTCATTTTGTTTTTTAAATCAATGCAGTTTTGTTTGGCATATCCCTGCCTGAGTTTTGCTCTCAGTGAAACACTTGGTGAGAGAGAGCTCATCTGTTGCTACATCTTCTGTCTAATCCTAAAACACAGGCTAATGGTTTGCAAGCAGTTCTGAAAACTCAAGTTCAGTTTTACATGTTCTACAGGGTTTTTTTTCAGTTGTGCTTGAAGTTTCAAGTGTCTCCAGAAATTTTAAGGCTTAAAAGAGATCTTCTGGTCTATAGTTTTGCATGTGAAGTGTCAGAATCATACTAATAAAGTCCACAGATAATGTTAACTTAAATTTTTAGTTTTTCAGCACAGACCTTCACCTATACTGAATATTAGGGATCAGAAGAATACAGAAGTTCATGATGTAATCTTTACCCCAAATTCTCAATGCAGAGATGACTGTTGAAGGATGAATGATCCCTGCAGCAATGAAGCAAATCTGGGAGAGCAGTGCTGACCTGGGTATCTCCCTTCTAGCTACTTAAGAACAAAAAGCAGCTCATGCCAGAGAAATATTTTTCTGTGGATTTCCAAGCAGAATAAAACCCACCACTTAAACAAGAACTTCATCAAAATGGGTCCTTGTCAAATTCTTCATCAGATTCTTCTCTAGGTTCTAAGACTCAGATTTAATTCCATTGTCAAATTCTTAGATGATGCTTCAGTGTTAGTCGTAAAAGAAAAATTCCAGAAAATGAAGGAGCTGAGTGGTAACCAGCTGGATTTATTGGTTTTTATTCACCCCTCTGTTCAAGGCAAAAAAATGTCTATAAGGACAGATAGTGTCATGATGGAGGGCACATCTCCTGGAAGTTCTAGAAAAGAGGCCAGCACATATTTCCCTTGTTATTAGGTAAAACTTAAAAATGATAGAAATTTTTACTGCAATGCAGCAATATTTCTTTTCATTTCAGTAGCTCCACACATCACTGTCTTGCTTATATAACACCTTATCATCCTGAAATCAGAAATCTTTCTCTGATTCAGGTGGTTTGCCCCTACCCTGAAGGGATGGCTGGAAGAAAAGGAATTTGATTTTAATTATAATTACAAAATAGTTTAATCAATGGTATGATTCCAATGCACACAGCATGTTATCAACTCCCACTCAAGCCAGTGTTATGCCTTTAACAACTATATGTTGCTGTACTTTGTATAACAGAANGCAATCCTGAAATCAGAAATCTTTCTCTGATTCAGGTGGTTTGCCCCTACCCTGAAGGGATGAAGTGCTCTGGCTGGAAGAAAAGGAATTTGATTTTAATTATAATTACAAAATAGTTTAATCAATGGTATGATTCCAATGCACACAGCATGTTATCAACTCCCACTCAAGCCAGTGTTATGCCTTTAACAACTATATGTTGCTGTACTTTGTATTACAGAAAAATAGGGTTGGAAGGGACGTTCAAAGGTCATCTAGACCAACCCCATGCAGTGAGCAGTAACTTTCTACACTAGATCAGTTTGCTCAGAGCCTCAGCAAGCCTGGCC
>VZTY01027580.1:32026-42493 GCA_013400935.1 Turnix velox
ATCTCTCTCTGGACCTGCTGGTCACACTCCTCTTGATGCAACCCAGGACTTGGTTGGTGCCTTCTTGGCTGTGAGTGCACACTGCTGGCTCATGTTGAGTTTGTCATCAACTGACACCCCCAAGTCTTTCTCTATGGAGCTGCACTCAAGCCACTCTCCACCCAGCCTGAACATAAATACATCAGGGATGCTTCACCCTGGAGAGGAAGAATAAAAGCTGTGCTCCTTTGCTCTTGGAAATTTCATTATTCTGAATATAGAACTCTGAATCAATATGTTTTTTTCATAGAAAATATTAGAAATGCAAAATCCATTTCTCAGTCCTCCAGATACAGATATATCAACACTCCAAAAAGCATGGCTAATGGTCTGAGAGCAGAACAAAGAGGAGCAGCTGAGGGTATTACTTGTGGTGCTCCCTTAGGAAACCAGGTATTCCTGTGTTAACTTCTGTGGCACTGGGCACACATGTGGTTTTCCCCCCTTTCCTGAAAAATCAGAATAATCATTATCTTTGAACTGACTTTATATATGTGCAAGGAAGCTAAATGAGTTAGCATGTGTAGAGTCTTACACTCAGTGCTTAATACCATTACTAGGCTTTGATTCCATTTTTGTGTGAAACTCAATAAATCTTGTACCACATCTCAGGAGTTTCTGGTGTTATATAAAACAAAAAAAAATCCCTCTTACATAATAAAAAAAAAAAAGATGGCAAACTCCAGCATTACAGCTGACATTCACCCAGTGAGATGGCTGGCAAAAGCATTTGGCCCTTCTCAAATATTTATACACACACTTTAAGAAGAGATTTTACCTACCTGAATGATTATTGTTGAATTATTTTTAAGACTTTGATTGAATTGTTATTTTTGGATGCAGTTGTTAAGACTTAGACCTGCCCAGATGCCTTTGAAAATGCATCTTTGGATTTTCACTTGCCAAATGAAATACCTAAAGTATTTGGGAAATTTTGGCCATGAGTAAGCTGCTGAACTGAATCTAAGCACATGCTTAAGTTAATTCCTCGTAAACGCTCCTGCCACCTAATCTGTTGGCAGGAATATTTAGCCAAAAGGGAAAAAGAGAAAGCAAAATTATATTTCTTCATTTCATTAGCAAATCTGATTGGAAAAGCTGCACTGATTTAAAAAAGAAGCAGAGCATGGATTTTATAAGCCTCTTCATCCAATGCAAACAATTGTCGAGACCAAATTGCAAAGATCAGGTTTTCCAAATGAACAATTCAGACATAAGGATTGGGCTGAAATATGTTGGCAGGTTTTGGAATTTGAAAGAGTGTAGAAACATAGGAATTGTGATAATTTTGAACTGGGCTCGTGTGTGTCCCTCATCCATGTAGCATATGACACAGAAATGCAAGTTTTTCAGACTGTGGTGATGGTCACTACATAAGAGCATAGAAGAAGGAGACCACACATGAAGTCTGGATGCTCTTCCCTAGTCCCAGAGCACAGCAAAGCCATGTTATATCAATTTTTGTCAAAAACTATCCTGGTGAGACAATAAAATATCTTCATCCATGCCAGTAAGTGGCTCTGTATGGAAATCTACATCAAGCCCAGCTTCCCAAGGCCAGAAAAACTTCTCCACACCTGACCAACTTCTCCTCAACTATTTCCTTTCACACAGAAACCAGAAATATATTCAAGGATTATATAGTTTTCTGCAAAAAGCTGATCATATTCTAGATAAAAGACTCTCTTATGTTGCAGCATTATTCAGATGTCTGCAGCCCAGAGGTAAGAAATTCAAATAGTATCTTTAGATCCATGTGCTCAATTTCAGTCCAGCTGGTATTGTCACAAATGCAGACAAGAGCTCTCTGATTTCTACCTTCATTTATATTTAGTAGATAACTTTCTGCTGCTCTGACAAAACAAAGCCATAGGATTCAAAGAGAAACTGAATCACATTAACAAGTGATCAGGTAAAGCTTGGGGGTAGTTTTTACATTGCTTTTTCCTTGACTCAGTCCTCTAATCACTAGCTAGACAGCTGTGCTATGTGATTAATTTATTTAGGTGTTACTCTGATGCACAAATGTATATAATGAAAAGGACTACAGTATTGCTTTGCAGTAAGTAATAACCATGTTCCAGTAAGTGATTCAGGGCTGGAGTGTTTAGAAATGCAATCCTATGTAGCTTAATTAAAATGAAGTGCCCCTTTCAAGATATTTGCTCTAGGTTTGGCTGAAAAAGTCCACTATGTGCTACTGGAGTTGAAAAAAAAAAGAAAAAAATTAAAGTAGTTTCTGCAAGGACTTGTTTTGATAAACATGAGTTCAAGAATACAGCTATTTTGGGACATTGCTATGTCTGCAGCAAGACAACAATTTACTGAATGGAAAGTGTTGCACAGCAAGAGAGAATGGAAAGAAAACTCTTCACTAGCCAAAGCTGAAAGAAAACAAATTCTAACAAATGTTGTTCACTTGTCTAGAGACATGATTTTAATCACTGACTTAGCCCTGTAGCACAGAAACTCAGTGATTAGAAAAGACACCAGTGAGCAGCTCAGCCTGGAATATTCCCACCCCTTCACTGGTGCTTTCTTTACTATTTATTTTTATGGAAAACTGAGAAAAGAGGAGGCAGAATGGGTAGAATGGGATTCAAAGCCTTTTGAGTTTGGTGGAAGTCTATTCACCAGCTCATGCCTCAAACTGGCGACATGTGGAGGTACCTATGACTTACCAGAGGGCAGCAGTGACAAAAGCTGAATCACTTCCATGACAATACAGAGTTGTGGGAAACAAAGTGAGCACAACTAAGTCTATATCCCATCATACCACCATGCACGTCACCACATAAACTTGATTCTCCTAATTACAATTACCACTTGAGAACTTTTTCTCTCAATAACTCAGAGAAGTTGAAGGACTTGTCTTTTCTTTCTACATCTGGAAAAGGGCAATTTATTTTGCTTTGGCAGTATCAACAGTGAATTCATCTTTCACTTGCAAATACAAAAGATGCTGGTGGTACTCAATGTACCTTGTTCTGTTTTTTCAGGGACACACTCCATTCTTCAGAATGTACATGCTGGAGGTTGTGTAACTTATAGAATCATAGAATCATAGAATAGTTTAGGTTGGAAGGGACCTTAAAGATCATCGAGTTCCAACTTCCCTGCCATAGGCAGGGACATCTCCCACTAGATCAGGCTGCTCAGTGCCTTGTCCAGCCTGGTCTTGAACACCTCCAGAGAGGGGGCATCCACAACCTCTCTGGGCAACTTGTTCCAGTGTCTCACCACCCTCACTGGAAAGAATTTCTTTCTTATGTCAAGTCTAAATCTACCCCCTTCCAATTTACATCCATTGTTTCTAGTCCTCCCATCCAATATCATATGAANGCTTTTCTAAACAACAGAATGAGTGGAACTTAGATGCTGTGACATATAAATGCAAGTTTTTCAGGTTGTGGTGATGGTCACTAGATAAAAGCATGGAAGCATAAAAGCATGAAGCCTGGGAACTCTTCCCTAGTCACAGAACACAGCAAAGCACTCAGGTGCCAATGTTAACCTGCAGCATTATATTATGTAGTATATATGACTCCTGTTTATACCAGGGGGGACCTCAGAGTAACTTATCAGTACCTGAGGGGGTCCTACAGAAAGGCAGGGGGAGGACTTTTTGATAGCTTCTCAATCCCTGGAGGTGTTTAAGGGCAGGCTGGACAAGGCACTGAGCAGCCTGATCTAGTGGGAGCCTAGGGCAGGGAGGTTGGAACTCAATGATCTTTAAGGTCCCTTCCAACCCAAACTATTCTATAATTCTAAAGTTTTCTCAAAATACTTTTTCTTCAACAGCAACATTTGCATGCATAGATATAATCCACATTTTCTCACATTAATGCCAAGATTAGACTTTACTCCTAAAATAAAAGATGGTCAGTTGTGTAAGGCAGCTTTTAGCCTTCAAGAAGATCAGACTATTTCAACACTGGACCATAAATATTAAGTATGGGAAGAACACACAGTACTGGTCAGGGAACAGACAAAGTGGGACTATGAAAACTGTACAGATTAAAAGCAAATCAGTGATAAAGATGAATAGGACAATAAATTAGCAATTTGATAAATTAGCAAGTCATTACCATTGAGGTCTTGCGAAGACTGAGGCGGTCAGATCGAGCTCTGAAATAGGCTTCATCAAAAGATGTGTGACTCCCCTTGAGCTTCTCTGACAGGTTGCGATACAAACGCTTGGCAGCATTTGGAGAGGAGGGCATGCTGTTCTTTTTAGTCTGCAGAAGACTTAAGTTATGCATCTGCTGTGTCATTTTCACCTCCTAGTTTCTAGAAGAAAAACAACAGACATTTAACAAGGTTTTGCCACAACCAACATCATTGATCAGACCTGGATTTTGGCAAGACTTCCACGGCAAAAAAAACCCACACACACAGTTTTTGTGCACTCAGAAGGAGGTTTTTGGCCATTTTCAAAAGAAAATTGCTCTTTGTGGAATTAATACCATTAGTCAGTTAGTGGACAGGGACTGGTTTTGTTTATATATTGTATAACTTTATCCTGTTCTGTGTCTGCCCTGTTCATTTTGACAACAGATTCTTCCAAGAGTGACTATGTCCTCTCTCTGTCACTGCATAGCTTAATAGAATGACCATATTATCTAATAATTAATATTTTTATGGTGTAGGATTACAGTAAATTTTCCCTATTAGGAAAAATTGAGTTAATATTTAACTGTCTGGAAATGCTGTATGTGGGAATAATTTGGTGCTGCTGAAGGGAAACTAAGAATCAGATTTGACTCAACTGCAAGCACAGGAAACCATCCCTAGGGATCTCTGCATGGTGACAAAAATGCACAATTTCTTCATGTTTCCTTGCTCCCTGCCAAGAGTATGCACACATTTGTAAGACAGAATGCCCCTTGAAAAGACCTCACAGTTGTAAGAGTAATTCTGGCTACCTTCTCAGACTGTCTTTTCCTGGAAAGCTCTCAATTATTTCTACTATGATAAAAACCCCATAACTTTCTGTTCTTGTGGTCTCAGCCTGCATTGAGGCAAATCAGACTGCAGGATCAGAGCAATTACTATTTACAATCATAAATGTCCCTAGGACATTTACAAGGATGAAATGAAAAAAAGGGGAAGGTGAGCTGCTTGTTCCAGAAAACTTTGGAGAAGTGTGACCTTCTTAGACCACAGAAATGACACCTGGGAGAGCAATGGAAATGAGACTGAGCAAAACAACAGGTAAAATGTGCAATAAGAAATAAGAAAAACAAAATAGCTGAATTCAAATGATTGGAAACTTGTTTTTTTCGTGGATATTAGTATTTTGGGTTTTTTTCAGACAAGAACTATCTTGTAAGAGCAGTTTTAAAGTAATTTTAAAGACATTTGTTTGGTGGTTTTGTACTAGAATGTCCTCACCTCACCAGTCAGGTGAAATCCTGAAATGTGCATTGGCTTGACTGAAATAACAAATCCCACAAATGAAATGCACTTAACCTGAGGAGATCTCATCGTGGTCACAACCAAAATTTTTAGTGCATCAGTCTAACAGTTTAGAAACAGGTGACATCCAGAGCTGACCCATTTGAGGGTTTCACCTATCGAAGCCTCTGCACATACCCAGCACAGGTCAGAGTGAAATTATAAGGACATCTGAATGATAAAGACACCTCAGTATGTTTCAGAGCAGCACTCTCATCTCAATTACTGCCATTCTCACACAAGTCAAGAGCTGCAACAAGCAGCATGTTACAAGGTTTGTCAGTAAGAAGCAGAACTAGACAGTGCAACTGCAGCTCTCCCTGTAACTCTTCATAATCAGCAGTACTTTGCATTCCCAAGAATAAAAATCCCTAAGTGAACATCTTAGAAAAGTAGTTCCCATAACAAATAACCTGAATCTCTGGGGAAACAGTCACTGCACTGCCCTGCAAATAACCACAGGCTCGTTTGTGTGACTGTCACCCTCCTACAGCATGCACCAAGGCAGTGATTGAAGTCTTGCAACACACATTTCATGCAGTTGTAGCTTAATCTTTGTGACAGGATTTCTACTTGGCTTTTAAGCACCGGAGCAACTGTTTTATTCCCCAATGGCAGAGTGCTCTAAAATTCAAATTCAAATGAATGTAAGTCAGTCACCCTTATATAAGCTTTTTTTGTTTTGATTGGCAAACCCTGACCTAATATTTTTAAAGAACATATTGCAGAGAGGAATCTAATTTATAGATGAGTCTGTTGTGCATGGCACATACATGCTGCACTGCACAGACAGGTGCACTGCTAGGACACAGCATAGCTGTAAAAGCATTGATTTCCAATTTTAGGTAAACACAACAGTCAAGAAAGCCCTCAACAAATATATTTGTTCTTAAATGCTTATGAAACAGTTTTATACTTGAAACTAACAATTAAGAATGTAAGCATTAAAGAGTTAAATGAGACTTACCAGCTTAGGCTATCCAAGGCAAAATGTGAAGAAGTTGCTGGTAATTGTTTGCTGTCTTCATTCAGTGAATCACATTGGCTTTGCTGTCTCGGCTGGTTCAGCCTCTGGGCACAATGAGTAAACCTCTTCCTTATGCTGCATGAATGATCAGATGTGAAAAAGCTTGGTACTAGCAATTACTGAAGTGCAAGATCCCTGATAAGATCTCAGAGCAGAGAAGAGTATTTAAAGCAAATGGTGTTAGAGCACAGGTAAAATCTTTGGTGCCTTAACTCTCTGCTAGTTCCCCGTGCAGGTGGAGGAATGAGTGACATGTACAGCTCTTGCCTCCGTAGCCAAAAGATGCCATGACTTCTATCTGATTTCAGCTTGTTGCATCCCTTCAAATTGATCAGCAGCACAGCTTGCAAGTAGGAAAAAAATAATTACTGCCAGAGCAAACAAAACTGCAATTGTAATTAATTTGCCATGAAGTATGAGCTAAAAGACATTAATGCAGCCATCTTTAAGCAGTTAGTTTTATATTAAGCCAATAAAAGGAGAGGGGAGAAAAAAAAGAATCAGAGTCCTACAGTCAGTCCAGTAATGCATGTTGCATGTGATGTATTGTTTCTCCTTTCTTCAAGCAAGCTATCACTACAGCTGTCTGCAATCATAGCAACAAAAGCAGCAACCACATCCATAGCTATGGGACATCTGCAAGATCATTTGAAAGCTCCCAGCCTGAACAGGTTACACTGAATAAAAGATTATTAAATGAATAAGAAAAACATTTTTTTATTGGTGCCTCGTTTCAGCTAAAATAGATCCTGTGGTGTCTGCATTAAGAGCTTTCCAAAATAGTAGTAGGGTAATATTTGAAAATATAATTATCTTTTTTTCCCTACAGGGCAAAACCCACAAGTGCTGGGTCCCACAGAAACCTATAAAGATGTTACAAAGTCAGAATAAGGACTAATCATACACAGACTTGGAATGCTAAAAATAGTGTAAGCAATAAACAAAGATAAACAACAATCTATATCAATCCTTATCCTTCCTGGAAAGTCCACTGCGTTACATTCATGTAACCAGAACACTCCTGGGTAACATCTGGCAATAGAAAAAGAATTAATAGACACTAATTCCTGGGTTTGTCCTCGTCAGTGATCATTAATATCTACAGAAGAGGTAGGTTTTGTTGTTTTTAAAGGGATACCAATACAATGTGCTGAAACAAATTTCATTGCCTTTATTTAGACATGATGCTTGATTTCTGGAAAATGTTGGAAACCTGGTGCCCAATTTGATTCTCCCATCCTTCAAATCTCAGTTGAGGCTCCTGGACCTCATCCCAAATAGTGTCCTTCTGCCAAAAGAGCTGGAGCTAAAATCTTATACTGGACCTGATATTTCTATGCCATGAGACTTGAATTTACTTTTTAATCAATCTGGATATGGACCATTCCATTTCTTGAGTGATTTTCTATATGCCCATCTAGATACATTTATATGTCTATGTGTAAACATGCATGTGTACATATTTCAAAGACAAAAACAAGGACACCAAATGCAACTCCCTGTAGGTTTTGCTGCAGCAGAGAATGACAAAATGCTATGACAGCACACAATGAGCAACATTCCTCCTTCTACACCATGAAAATCACAGGCTCTACCTGCATTGGATTCCCTCTTTATAAACCACAGCTACTTTTAGCAGGCAGGAATCAGACTGTCTTGGCCTTTAGTTCCATTTAGCCAATTCTGGTTGTTTTTTCTTCTGGACACCTCTAACATTTTTGGGATGAGGGAGGCTGTGAAGCTCTCAAAGCTGTTCTGTGAGCAGTCTCAGGGTAACTGGGAGAGTCATTTTCATGCCGTCAATCAATAGGTGGCAGCATCCACCCAGCTCTTCAGAAGCCTGATGTGGTCCACGGAGCAGCAGCCACACACAGGTACTGCATTGTCCCAAGTGCACAATGTCCAACGCTGAATTGCTGATGGTGTTTGGGTGCTGAGCACGTCCTCCACATACACAAACTAACGCTCCTCTGTTTTATATTTCCATGTGAACACGGCCTCTGTGAAAAGCACTCGGAGGAGCAGCAGTCTAGAAACGGGGTGGGAAGTTTGGAGCGAAGAAACTCACTCCAGCACTTGGAATTTGAAAACTTCCCATGAAGCCTGACTTCCAAAGCAGTTAATGGCAATGCCCTCATCAGTATTATGTTGTTCATATTCCCTCTAAAAGAACAAATACTGCTCAAACATCTGATGTGACATCCCTGATGCCATCACGGCCAGGCTCAGGCAATGGAGCAGATCAGATTTGTGGGAATGGGGTCTCCAGCTTCACTTCCAAAGCAACATGGTTAGGTCAATTCTGCCTGGCATCATCTCATTTTGAAGATTTATCACTGTTAAATTGGTTAAACTGATTCTGCTCTTTGAAGCAAGATATTGGGATGTTTTTTTTTCTTACAGCCAAAGGCACACAGTAGGAAAGGTTAAAAAAACCCTCAAAACAAACCAAAAGCAGAAAACCCCAAGCAAGCCTATAAAAATATATATTTCTTTGTTCTCACACTTACTCTTTCTTGCAAATTTCAGCTCTGGCTTTGGCAATTTCTGCCTCTCTGGCTCCCTGTTTACCTATCATCTTTCACACATACCCTTTTGCCAATTTGTTCATTCTCTGTCCTATTCCCTGGTTTCTTGTATTTCCTCAAGGACATTGATCTGAGTCTTGCTGTTTCACTAGTTCCTTCAGCCAGTGTTCTTGATCCAAATCCATAGCAAATAACCTATTATCCACAGAGACACTGCAGTATTCAGTATATTCATAAAAAGACAAATATTTCCCAGTCCATCACTCACAGATGCGACCAAACTTCAGAAATTCTGCAATTCTGAGTGAAGAAAAAATAATTGTACTTGGAATAAGTTGAGAAAATTTCTCAGCGAAATAATTTTCCCAAGTGTTTTGAAATATTTGAGACACCCATGATGTAAGTGGCTGAAAGAAACTGAGCTTGGCAGCCCCAGCTCCTCCAGGCTCCCTGCCTTACCCGTGGTTCCTGAACTACAGCCCTCTCAGCACAGCCTGGATTCCAGCAGACCCAGGCTTGGCTGCAGGGCTCAAACTGGTGGATAAACCAGTGCCTGGAGCTTCCAGACTCCCACATCCACAGGAAGGGACACTGAGGCCAGGATTCTCCAGCTTTGTGAAGGTTTGGATGCTGATTGCTTATATTTCAGAGTATAGTTTTAGATGAACTAGCAGGAAACCAGAACTGTTTGGTCAGAATTCTTTTAAAGATGGCCAAATTTTTTTGGTACAGTTTGTTTTTGACAAAGTGGCCTTATTTTCCCCTCTAATCTTTTTAATTGGAAAATTCCGGAGAATAATAATCCCTGGCTGGAGTGGAACCCAATGAGGCCTGGGAGTGTTGGAGCCACAAAAAACTACTTAGTCATTTAGGATCATTTGGAGTGGAAGTTAAGGTGAACGGAAATACCTTGGTAGAAGAAGGTCATCAGATCCTTAAAGGCTTTACTGTTTGAAACAAGGAATCAAAGAGCAGCTTCTCTTGCCCTTCAGTGATCCACATACCTATGGAGAGATGCTCACCAGCACTGCTTGATGGAAATGCTGCCCAATTACAAAATAACCTAGAGCAGAGTGCTCTCTGCTAAGGGCTCCTGCAGTTGTTGCTCAAGTTAGGAAAAACCTGAAACTTGTGCAAACACATCCATCTTAGAATCATAGAATCATAGAATACTTTTGGTTGGAAGGGACCCCAAAGATCATCGAGTTCCAACCCCCCTGCCATAGGCAGGGACACCTCCCACTACATCAGGCTGCTCAGTGCCTTGTCCAGCCTGGTCTTGAACACCTCCAGAGAGGGGGCATCCACAACCTCTCTGGGCAACCTCTTCCAGTGCTTCACCACCCTCACTGGAAAGAATTTCTTTCTTATGTCAAGTTTAAATCTACCCCCCTCCAATTTACATCCATTGTTTCT
>VZTY01027580.1:42528-83311 GCA_013400935.1 Turnix velox
ACTCCAGGTGGGGTCTCACCAGTGCCGAGTAGAGGGGCAAAATCACCTCTCTGGACCTGCTGGTCCTCCTGATGCAACCCAGGATTTGGTTGGTGCCTTCTTGGCTGCGAGTGCACACTGCTGGCTCATGTTGAGTTTGTCATCAAATGACACACCCAAGTCTTTCCCTTCAAAAAAGTCTTTCTCTTCAGAAAGCTTATAAAGCTACATAGAGGCCATTAGACATATCTGAAGATACTGCTGTTCCTCAGAAACAAATTACCCAGCTGAACATCATGGAAATAATGAAGTTGTCAGCAACAAGAGTGCAAGTGTGTTGTTTTGTCAGTCTCGTGTTGATTAGGCTATCCAGCCAGATGCTCCGTACAGAGATAATTTATGCCATGTATTGTTGGGCCATGACAACTCCCAGCTGCACCACATTTCATCCAAGCTACAGCAGAGCACTTTACAAACAGAAATTAACAAGCTTTTCATAGCTGGCAATTTCTAGATTAGGAAAGAATAAAGAAAAAAAAAATAGGGTTTACCAAAATTGAGCATGGAACAAAGCTGAGCAGGGCCAGACAAGCACAATTCCAGAGAAGAACTGGGTTTTTTTTAAAAAAAACCTCAAACTTTGACTAGAAAGTGATGCTGTCATCAAAGGTTAGAACAATTTTTAGGACTGTGGCATGGTTATTGAAAAGACCAAAATGACTTTATAAACATATAGATAGGTGTAATTCCAACTACTGCATGATTACAGTCATTAGCAATGTACCTATTAACATAATTCCCATTCCTGAAGTTGAATTTCCTTTTTTTTTTCCAAAAACTTGAAGTATAACAGCATCCATTATAAAGCAATAAACAAGTGTCATTATTCTCCATACTGAATACAGAGAGAGATGACAGAATAACAACTTCCTGTTATTCTATGAAGCCAAGCAGTATTTATTTCACTAAACAGATATTCCTTGAAGAGCAGCTTGTTTACCCTGGAGAAAGCAGAAATGTGTTTAAGGGCAATCTCTACCGTATATTTTATAGTGATTAAAATGAGGCATTTCACAAGGCAAGAATAAGGCACCATTTCAGGAAAGCTCTGGTACCAAGAACAAGAAAGAAAAATGGAACTATATTCAAAGGCTATAATTTACTTGAGGAGAGTAATTTTTACAGATCTTAATAGAGACAGATTATTCTAGATACCAGCAATTCAAAACAAGAGCCTATTTGTCTGCATTGTCAGAGAAAGAACCACAAGATCTGTCTCACTGGACCAGCTTTTGTGAATAGCCCCACGGGTCATTTCTGTGAGAGAGAAACATCCCACTTTTCAGCTCTGAGAGCTTCACACAGGCTGGAATTCAGCCTGCAATCATTTGGTTTGATGTGACTGTTCATTTACGTTTTAGTTTAAATGAAAATAACTCTGAGGAGTTCCAAACCTCCATCTCACAGGAGCAATACAAAAACCTAAGCAGAAGTGATTGTTGTGAAGTAACTCCTGGCTTTCCAGTGCAATTCTATTTCACATTCAGCTAAAAAGCACATTTAAACATTCATTTTTCCTGGGCATTTATGATAGATTTCAAGTCATGAAGATCCAAGGTTTACTACAGAGGCAATGTACATGGACATAAAAGAGATTTTGTTAAAGCTTTTTTATACTTTACAAGGACATATCACTACATGTACTTTACCAGGTGTATAGAGCACAGCAAACAACTCGAAATGTGTGCCTGCTCTTTCCTGAAGTCCAATATTTCAATAAAAATTAAATTAAAATGTAGGAAGTGCAACCAAATCTTTCCTGCACGAAAAGTATGTAACATATTTTTCCAAATACCATTACTTCTTTATTGCAGTGGAGGCTTTTAAAAGATATGCAGTGGTTAGAATAGCAATTCACAAAAATATCCCTCTCATCATTTTCCTTAAGCCCTAAAACTGATGGATAGGTTTCCTTTCAATTAGTTGTGCTAGTCTCTCAGCAAGCAATAAACATTATCACTAGTCCTCAGTTTGTTGCCATGAGTCCCATCTCCATCACCACAAATGAGAACAGGATAGAAAGGGTTCATTGCTCTCCAATGAGCACACACTTTTGGGATGGATTTAGTTCACAGCTTCTCTTTCTGTTCCCTTGCTAGTGCATCCATCTACACCAAAGGTGAGAAGTGAATCTGAAATAGATTCCTACTTTTCATGGCAGGTGGCCAAGAGCATTACTGTGTTTACCAGCAGGTCAAAGAGAATCTGATTCGGACCATGAGATTCTTGATTTTATTCCCCACTTCCAAATTCTGACTTGGCACACAGCCTTCAAGCCATTTATTTTTCCCTTCAGGTCTAAAAACCCCAATCTTTCTTCATGAGAGAACGTGGTGTAGGCCAAATCCTGATACCCTATCAAAAGTCTTTGAACTTGGAGGGGGATAGATTTAGACTAGACATAAGAAAGAAATTCTTTCCAGTGAGGGTGGTGAAGCACTGGAACAGGTTGCCCAGAGAGGTTGTGGATGCCCCCTCTCTGGAAGTGTTCAAGACTAGGCTGGACAGNTTGGCACACAGCCTTCAAGCCATTTATTTTTCCCCTCAGGGCTAAAAACCCCAATCTTTCTTCATGAGAGAACGTGGTGAAGGTAAATCCTGATACATTATCAAAAGTCTTTGAATTTCTGTCTTGTTATTTGGTAATCTGGAACATACTTTACTCATTATTCCTCAACCTTAAACCCAAAAGAACAGAACTGGCTCATCTAGGGGCAGAAGGTTCTTCTAATAGACAGCAGTGCTGTGGGTGCCATCCCAGTTGGTATAACCAGCATGGCTGGCTCTCAGGCCCACTCTGAGCTGGTTCAGATTCCAGCTGAGCCAAGTTTTAAAGAGTCTTTTGTTCTTCAACCCCTGTAAGAACCCTCAGTAGGTCCAGAGGACAAAGACATTGGCTGGGAAATACCAAGCTCACATACCCTACAAGTTCACTATATCAAGAGCTTTTATTTTATCTATGAGTTCACTTATGTTTCAGTTACCTACAGCAAATTGAAAAGGATATTAAAAGTTAACTTCAAAAAGTGTGAAAAACCAAAACTCTGCCATCCTAAGTAACTGCTACATATATTTTTTATAAATTAAGGACTTAGAAAGTGTTTGTACATCACCATCCAGATATTACATTTGTTAGTGTTGTTACAGGAGACAGATGGAGAGAATAATTTGCTGTTGTCTTAAAAGATTGAATATTGATTTGAAAACAAGGACCCATGGTCCAACGAAACAACATTCTCTGCAGCTAGAAGTGCTAATCTCACTTCATCTGACTTGAGTTAATAAATATTTGCAAAACCAGGCAGCTTAGGTGGCTTAATTAAGAAAACACTTGCTTTTCACCTTTAGGAATTCATTTCCTCCAGGGTCAGAGTTTGGTGGTCTTGCAGCTACCACAGAAACTTCTGCACAACTTGGAATGATTAATGATCTTTGTTCAGAGAAACGATGAGGAAAAATGAATTCACACAATATGAAAACTCAGTGAATACATTTTCCTCCTTATTTTTTTCTTCAATACATGGTCTGTAATCACGTGTTTCATAGATAACTTGTATCTGAGTAACCTACAAACCTGTGGAGGAGTATCCTAAATGGGAAAGCATCATCTCTCCTGTAGGCAACACTGACTCCAACTGAAATCTAATAGAAACCAAGGAGCATTTGATGACACAGTAATCTCTTCTGCAATATTCTATCAGAAACTCAAATACAGTTTTGCACTAAGGTCAGTGTGAAAGTATATGCTTTGCACTGGAATTACTGCTGTAAGTACCAATCAACACTAGAAAATTCAACAGACTGAAAATTGACAGGATAGGAGAAGGAAAAGGAAAATAGAAAGAATGATTTGCCCAGTGGCTACTCAGTGAACTCCATAGGTTACAAATATGAAACCTCACAGTGTGCAAGAAATGTCTACTTTACTCAACACTAAGTTCAATTATTGAAAACAGATAATCACAAGAAAATACCAACAGTAATAAACTTTGTCAGTACTGACCTGCTACAGGTCAAAATATAGAAGAAAGCTGGTTCTAAGTTCAGACAAAACTGCCAGCTATGCATATGGTGCTTACAGTAGATGACATTAGGGTGGATATAAGAAAGAAATTCTTTACTGTGAGGGTGGTGAGACACAGGAAGAGGTTGTCCAGAGGTTGTGGATGCCCCCTCAATCCCTGGAGGTGTATAAGGCCAGGCTGGATGAGGCACTGAACAACCTGGTGTAGTGGGAGGTGTCCCTGCCCATGGCAGGGGGTTGAAACTAGAGGATCTTTAAGGTCCCTTCCAACCATATCATGCTATAACAGCATAAGAATTACAGGCAACTTGCATTTTAGAAATACATTTGAAATGTGAAATGGGAATATAATTGAAAAAATATTAGATACAATGAGCTTTTTTAGGAATGATATGAGAGCAACTGTATTTCCTCAAGTACAACTACCAGGTAAACTATTTTCTGTAAATAGGACTTTTGAGACAACTGCTTGCAGATGATTTCTGAATAAGAAGAAAGGCAAAATTCACTACAGCAATTGCTTGAAATGATACAACCAACTAATTATCAAGTAGTTTCTTTCAATATGAGATAATTAAAACAACTGAACAGCACACACAGATGGGTGAGAAAATTAAGCTTGAGTGAAATATGAAAGTTGGTGAGGTCTGAAAGTAATTACAACAGAATTTTATTCCATTAGTTCTGTATAAAGAGATATTAACTGGTTTTCACCCCTGTCCCTAAGCTGACAGGGCAGTGCACAGATAATTTGACTTATTTCAAATAACATGGGATTTTACATTGTTACTAATCCAGGAACAAATTGCAGAGGGAAAAAAAGACCTTTCTTTACATTTGCCAGATCATGATTAAAGAGAGTCAGAAATGGCATTTCAATTATCTGCACTGTTCAGAAAAGAGTACTATTGTAATAATGAATTATGTAAAAAAAATCTTCAAAAAACCCTCTGCTAATAATAAATTAAGACATTCAGATCAGGAATTACCATCCAAAGCTACTGACCACTGCTAACTACATGACTACAACCAAATCATGACTTGGTTTGATTCTTCTGCCAGACAGCACAGATGATGTGGAAAGCTTTTCTTTAAGGACAAGTTGAACATTCTGCAACTTTTTCCTTTTACCCACAACTCATCTCTCCATTCTTTTATGAAATCTGGACACCAAAGCTGAAAGCTCCTTTGACTTTCACTTATACCCTCATAGCAACAATGAGCAGCTGTCAGGGAATCAAAGTGTGCAACATCCACTTACAGGGTTTTATAAAAATCTTGAAGCAAATTTCTTTTAAAAAATAGCAGATGCTTAGAAGTCATAGAGGAAATTACTACTGCACCTACAGCATTCTTCCAAGGTACAGATGGAGGCAGAAAGACAGATATAATTTTATTTTTTACTTAATTATGTCATGAATAGACCATAACACAGTAATTTGTTATGCACTGGCATATCTGCTCTCCTTCAAAAGGGAGAGAAGCTGCTCTCTTATGTCAATTCATCATTCTTTAAATGAAAAGGGAAAAGATATTAGTCTGATAAACCTAAGAGCCACATTCATGATAAAATATACAGAATTAACAGCAGAAAAATGTTACACATCAATGGTATCCTCAAGTGACCTTCTGAAAAGCTTCCTGAATAACTGTGTGTCACACCATTACTTCAAAGATTAGGCAACTGAACACATTCTGGCATCAATTTACATAACAAAACACATTGCCATTCCAAGGAAGTTTGTTAGATTTTTGAACTGTGAATTTAATAATTAACAGACACTCCTTGAAGTTCCTAATGTAGCTGAAATTGCTTCCATTCTAGGAAAGAAAATCAATACAACGGATCCTGCTTTAATCTACATTTTCAGGCTTTTATGACCTTAACATTTTCTTTCTACAGAGGAGCCTAAATGGTCCACAAATCACTGTAGGATGCAGAGAGGTAAATGTCATCTGAGCAGCTCAATAAGGCAGCATTAGAACTGGAGAGGGTTGTAAGAAAGCCCTGAACTCTGCCCTTGTATAAATCTGGATTCACCCCAGAGAATTCAGGAAGATTTCACATCCTGAGAGAATCGTATATTATTAATGAATGCTTTGTTAAAATTTAGCTTCCACGGTGTAATTTCACATGTGGAAGGTGGGAGGGAAAGGCCAAGAACAAAGGTGTTGGGTCGTTCCTGCTGAGCACACACCTCACTTCATGCGCATGAGCAAAGCTGCTGCAGGAGCAAAGCTCAGGCACATCCACCTCTCAGCTCTTTCTAAAAATATGGAGAGAAAAACTGGTACCACAGAAAGTTCTTGAGGCAACAACCTGTTGTTTAAAACAGGAAAGCTGTTCTGAGAGGTTGGATTAACTATTGTATAATTAGACCTGTAACCCAGTGAGAGGGATGCTCACTACTTCTCCATACCAGGTTTGAGTTTTTTTAATTACTCCATGATCTCCCTCTTTCCAAAAAGTATGGACTGGAAGATCACTAATTCAATGTGCAACAGTGAAAGCTTCCAGTTCTTGCATCCCTCAGCCAGAACCTGAGAAAATTACCCAAGCATTGATGTCATTCTGCTTAGAGAAAAGCCTCCATTTTTCTAAAGAGCTTTCCAGTGGAAACAGTACAGTAAGAATGGCTAATTAGCTCTATTTAGTGCATTGTGAATGTTCCATAATGACCACCCTCCATTTCACGTATGAATCCAGCTGAGAGAAGCTCAGTATATGAAAAAAGAGAGGATTGGAATGTTCTGCGTGGTACACAGCAGTTTGAAACAAGAAAAAAAAGCTGAAATCTCTGTACTATTAAGACACAAGTAAGATAAACACACATTACACAGTGAGGGACAAGCATGAAGCTTTCATCTCTCTTCATGGGAAATCCTAGGGAAGGAGAACAAACCCACAGAGACCATTGCAGGAACTGATGCCATGCCATTTGAGAAAGCTTTCTTTTTAATCCAATAATTGACAACAAAGTATACTCCTTTGCAGTTGATTTCTTTTTTTCCTGTATGACTGCTTAACAAGGAAGGTTGTCATTTAGAAAAAACAAAATAAATCAAAATCAGTTAGATGTGGCACATTCCTTGATCACTCATCCCCAATAGTCCTGACTTTTGAGGGGTTTATTCTCCCTTCTCTTCAGATCCTTCTCTAAGCTCTCTCATCAGGATTTCAAAGTTAGATGATCAAATGTGTAGAGAGGCACCTAATTTCTCACAGGCACTTCTGAAAGCTTCTGACTGGGTCTACAGTGAACAATTTTCTTTCTCTTCCCCCCGCCCCCCACCCCTTTTTCTAGCCTTTGATCTTTAGAAAGCACAAATGCCATTACAGTGAATAAAGTCATAGCCCACAGAGTCAATCCCCTACTATTTACCTCTTTCCTCCCTGCCCCCTGTGTGACCAAGGCTCCAGCCCAGGCAAGGCAGTGAAGCTGGGCTCAGATGCAGCAGCAGGTATCATCAGCACTGTGACAAATGAGAGTGTGTGTCAGGGGAGACTGTTTAAACAAACATTTGGATGCTTGAGAAGGCAGACAGGAGACCTAAGATCTTGCTCTTTTTTCTTTTTTTTTTTTCTCTTTCTTTTTCTTTCCCTCTCTGTCTTCAAAACAGAAGATTAAGTTTGCTGTGAACATGAGCTGATGAAAAGAATTCAAATAGTGCTTTGAATGGTGCCACTGGGAGCGTCACAGGAGAATTACAAATTGCTGCTGGAGACACCAGTCTCCCTTTACAGAAAGTTAACATAAAAGTACACATATCTTCTTTCTATAAGGTACTAACTTGTAAATTAACCTTTAATGGAGTATAAATGATGTTCTGAAAGAACTGCTTATGCAGCTATATTTATGATCTAGAAAATTGCAAATATTTACAAGATTATAGGTGTTAATGGTCTGTCAAAAATGTTTGTATATTGTACATACATTAAACCTCAGTTTAAGACCACCCTGCTATAAAGACCACCCCATTTCTTGTCCCTTATAGAATTTCACTTTGATTCCATATATTCCATTCCTTATAATGAGGCTAGGCCCCAGCACACACCCAAATCACTCCAGACAAGGAGATTCTCCTCCACAAGATCCACTTTACTCTCTGTTCCAGCCCCTCTGTGCAGCTCTCAATGTACAAAGTATTATCATTATTATCAACATTCCAGGTGGTTCTGCTGCTCATGACACACACCAAAGGTAAAGCAAAGCTGCAGAAGGTGGTCAGCTACAGCCTTAGCACAAACCAAACTGTACTTCATGGCAATATGAATAACAAATTCACCTTTCAGCATCCCTGCCTCAGTTTCCACTCAGAGGAGCATCTCTAGCATCACTGCATCCTCCTCTAAGAAACATATTTACTGTTCAAACACAGGTCATCAATAAAGAAAACAGATAAACCAAATCCTGCTGTCTGGCCTCTCTTAAGACCTCTGTTTCTAAGGGCTTCTGCTGCTGTCGACACAGCAGGTGGACCCAGCAGGGCCTTTCATCTCGTGGGTAGAGCGAGCCCCTTCCCCTGACCCAGCACTTCTCCAGTAGCTCCCAATTCCCCACTGCTCTCTCCCAGTAAAGCTGCTTGTTGTTCTTTTATCTCACCACCTGGGTGCAGCTAATTAATCACATGTGGGGCTGCACACCCAACTCCTTCTCAGAATATTCTCTCCCTGGGGTTCAGTAAAATTCAAACTTTTCATTTTGGATACTGAAGTCTCAGGTTTGAGCTTTCTTTTTTTACTTCAAGTGTGATTTTCCTTGCAGCAATTTTTAATTGAGATTTTCTGCCATACCAAGAAAACATTCCCTTTTTAACAGCAACTTCTGTATTTGTCTTTGATTTATTTTTTCTTCTGTGAATAATTATTAATATGTTTTTTCAGGACATAAGTTATAGAGGCAATAATTTCAATTCAAGAATTCAAACAAGAATCTAACTTGTCTTCTCATTTACTGCAGTTTCATTTCTGGGCAACTAAGTGATTTTCAAAGTAAGAAATCAGATTCAAACCTTCAAATTGAAATTTCTTTTTCTGCAAACATTGTCAAACTTGCCAGTTGTGCAGTTGTGAGATTTCAGGAAGTTGAAATTTTGAATTTTGATGGAGAGAAAACTTTTTTTTTTGGAAATGAGGTTTTTTGGAATCCAGTTTCTTACTCAAAAGATGTTATGGGGGTTTTTTTTAATCCTTGCTATCGAAACATCAATGTATTCACACATAAATACAGCTGGTTAAAAATAAATATTTTAGGAACAAATACTTGGGCCTCTGCCCAGGTTTTATTACAACAGACTATTTTCTTTTGTAATTTATCATTTGCTGTACATTACCTAGCTCGGCGCCTGGAAAAAAAAAAGAAGTTCTTCTTTTAGGATAAAAAAGTCAAAGGAAAACTTGAAAAGGCTCTGTTCCCACTGACCTCAGGCACACTTTTATTGATATCAAATTGCTTGTATTTTTTTTCCTTGCCATTTTCATTTTTATACTTGCTGGGTCAGATCTTCAAATGATGCAAACTGGCATAAAGCTAATGCTTTCAATGAAACTATCAGACTTGAGGATCTGGCATTAATTATTGAGGATTTTCTGTTATCCAGTGAGATAATGTAAAAGCAGTTCCTCTCCTACCTTTGAAACAGAGCTGTCTGCAAGTAACGATGGGGAGACATGTCTTCAGTGAGCTGCTGTTAGGAAGCCACAATCTTCTGAGATTTTATTTATTCTAATTACCTATTTATTTTTAAATTAGAATCAATAAGGACAATTACAGCTAAGTTTCCATCAAATTCTGAAACTTTAAGATACAGAATTTGCTTGGAGATCTAAACTGAAATGATGCCTATTCAATTTTAGTACTGTTTTACACACAATAAGCTGGCTTCTACCAATTTGGCTGCTAATAAGTGACACAGGGGACAACAAAGCTTATAAACAGTTTTCCAGCACTGTATTTGACCTGCTTTTTTGGCAGGTATAACCAGATGTATAACCACATTCCCAGATATTCCTCTTATCTTGAGCAGATATTTTCAACAAGTTTTCTAAGTCTTCTTCTAAGATTAGTCATTCCAAAGGGGGGTTTATACAAGCTGCTAGATAAACTTATAGCTTTTAGTTTTATAGGCCTAGGTTGTCTTCTTGTTTTGGGGCATTCTCTGAGTTGAGTTCAAAACCCCAAGTTCTCCTGCAGATCAATGCAAACAATCACTGTCCAGGTCATGCACTCCCTGTGCTTCTAACAGGGATTTCCCCTTAATATGTATTTATAACTCTGTTACAGGGCAAACAAAGTCTCCACACAATCATAAGTCCTGGTCAAGGGACTTTGAAGTCTCTAATGTTCACTTTCAAGGACAAAGACAAAACTCCAGGATCTCTGACTCGATACCCGAGACGTCTCTTCATTTTCTCTAATCATCCCAGCACTGAGCTATAAATTTCCACTAATACAGTCGAATTTCCTCCTGCCAATTCTCATACCAGGAGGGTGTTTTCCATCAACAGATGGAAACATCCTGATTTACCATATGTAAACATACGTATTTGTGGCTAGTTTATATTATTTTTCTTTTTCCAGGGGTTTTTATTTGGGAAGTGTGTATCCAACTTTGATGTCTTCCCTCTTGATACTTATACAGAGGGTAATTATGGACCTCGAGTCAGATTCAACAGCAGATAAATGTCTTTGTGGATCTGAGCCTTGAAGTTTTTTGTATGTAAAAGAAGAGTAAACAGTCCTTCCTTTGCTCTCCTTTGTATGTTTGTGTTCAGACTGCAGATTCTTCAGGGCAAGAATTCTGTTACTAATGCTGGTTTAGTGCCTGCTACAGTGGGTATCTGCTCACAGTGGGGTACTACTATGCTAAAAAATTTTTAAAAAATTAAAAAAATAAAAGTAAATATCACTGACAGTAAAAATACAGCTCATCGACTAAAGGTGCATGAAAAGAATTTTGTCCTGTAGGACATCAAAGTTCTTAAAAATCTGTATGTCAAGTATTGCCATCTGATCTAAATTAGTTTTGTAGAACTAAGATTTCATGGCAAATAAAAATAGTATATCATCTTAATAAAAGCATCATGTGCAAGGGGAAAATAAAAGCAAGAAAGATATAATTTTATAGTACTTGCACAGTTCTTCTTACTCTGGACTGAAATTCAAAACTACCAAAAGAAGCAGCCATCAACAGCCACATAATCAATCTGCTGCAAACCTGGTGCTGGTCTCCAACTTATTTGATACAAAGGACAGTGGAAACAATAGGAAAGTTTGCAGGAGTGCAGTAAATAACTCTAATGCTTTGAATTGCAAAGGCTAAGCAGCCTACCAAAAGTATTTATCAAAGTCATATTGGGGCAAAGAAACATCACCATTCTGAACAGTGCAAGCCAGATGCTTGGAGATTAAATGGGGTCAAAAATGCAACCCTAATTTTCATAACATCCTCATAAAAATTCACAGGAAACTGCTTTCTGAACCTGTTATGGAAGAGATTTTTCTGAAAGTTAAAGGGGAGTTGCAGAGTGAGATTTGCCTGAACGAGGTCAGAATTACAGAGGAAAGGAGAAATAACCTGTTCATTAAATAAAACTAAGAACATAAAATCCATAGAGAACAATGGCTAAAAGCAGCTGACAGTTATGTCTAGACTTGTGAGATCAGATTTACATCTTTCAATTTGCACTTGTGCTGAAGGTTTAGATCGGAGTCAGATCTCTAAGCCCTGCAATGAAGGAACTGGAATTATGGCATAAAAGGGAACTAATATACTTGACTTTTGTGAACTGCCTAGACTTACCCCTAATTAAAAACAAAACAAAATAAAATAGAACAAAAGGCTTTTCTATTATTTGCAGCTTCTTTCAACTCTCGTGTCACTGCCTTTATTGCTGCACACCATCTGCCCAGCCACCTGAAATCAGACAATTGAAAATCAGCACCAGAGAGATGAAAATGTTTGGGTTTTGAGTCTTATTGTTTGAAGCTACTCAGAAGTCTAGAGAACTGTGTGGCTGTATTTTTGAATGTGATGATCAGACTGGTTAGTAGTGCCTAAAAACTCAATTTCTAGAAGTAGAGGCATTGGTGGGGATAGTGGATAGGATCACACTCTTTCTATGGCTACTCTTCTCTCCCATCCCTCAGGATTTTGTTTTTAAGAAGAAATAGAGATGAAATGCTGCTATGTGAAAAGGTCAGGACATGAGAAGACTCAAAAAAGTAAATCAAGGATGTATTATTTAGTATCTCTTAAACATTGTCTATTAGAAATTGAAGGAAACAGACTTTTTAAGTCCTCGTGGTGCACTTTATCTTCCATTCAAAAAGCCACCTGACATTTTCACTGACCACTAAGGGGTACTGTGCCAGCAGCACCAGGGGAATGCTCAGAGCAATGACAGGCAGTTGATTTTCAAACTTTGATGTTGCAAAAACAATGCAGCAAAGAGAAATGAAAAGTTAACAAATTGGTAGACAATTTTCTTTTAGACTCTTCCCTTTCATTTCCACCATACCAAATTACCTCCTGCTGACTTGCAAAGGAAAACACAGTGTAATTCATTTGCTTTAGTGGACAGTAAAGGAATGCAAATGCAAATATGTGAGCTGTAGCTTTGGTGTATTTTGGCTGATGCTTTAAGGTGTAATTATTATCTGCCAACAATTTGCACAAAGTGTAATTTCTAATGCAAATGAATTCTTGGAAGATCAGACAATGAGGTTTTAAACAAGCAAAAAAACCAGCCATATCTGAACATTCTGGCCATACTCTTTGTGTAAACTGAAAATATAATAAATTGAGAAGCTGATAGGACATGCAGGATAAATAAAAGGTGCACAGGAGCGAATACACAATGCAATTTACTTCCATCAATGATTAAATAGCCTACCCTACTTAGAAAGGTCCAGGAACCAATTTTCTTCTGTATTTCAGAAGAAAATTAACTTTTAAATAAACCTGCAGCTGAAGCCCAAGTTGTAACTCTCCTAAACATTCCAAGCCACTAAAGCAGTAGACCTTAGTTGTGTTTTGTGTTCCCATTGCCAACGAGGGGATACACTCAGGGCTGCCCTTTGCAAACATGATCCAGGTATCACATAGAGTCTAACACTTCTGCAAGACATCAAAGCATGGACTGTGCCTGATCACATCTCTGATGAGGTCTGCTTGGACTTCACAGCACATGCACATAAAGGCTGGACACTCAGAAGTGTTTTCTCTGATAGTGGAGTCGACTTGGGGTTTTTCTAGTCTCACTCATCTCTAGATCTTTCCATTCAGTAACAGTTCAGTGCCCTGTGTCCTGCCATAGCAACTATTTGTCACTGCAATTGTTTCAGCTAAACATAAGCCACAGCCTTCTGGGGTTCCTGTAGTAAGTCCAGACTGAAAAACTGACACATAGGTGGTGCAACACCTGTGCAGCCAGCTCACCACCTTGAAAACCTACTGTATGGGGTATGATTGCTGGGCACACGAGGAACAGAGCAAATCTTTTGTGTGTGAAGGGAAAAAAAAATACACAGAGCTTGTGGAGCAGGTCAGAAGCTTCCTGAAAGACTTGACTTAGTGAGTGAGTGCAACCTGAATTGAAAGCACATGTGTGGTAGGGCAGGTCTGTCCAAAACTTCTGGAAGGTGTCAGATCTATGGCAGGCAGAAAGCAACTGTGTAGTGCATGTGCACTTATCCAAAAAAGCTCTTGAAAGAACCAGCTTCCTACAACTGCTGCAGTGGGGGACAGACATCACTTCTCCAGTTGCTACCAGAAATCCTGCATAGATGTTTAAATATGGCAAAATATTGGAAGCTAAAGTTTTTTTCCTGAAAGAAGGATATCTGGAGGTGTGGAAATCCATATTTCTTCTTTAGTAAACTACAGTGGGAAGAAAAGTTTCACAATTGAAATTCTTGAGCCACTGTAATGACTATGATAGTAAAACATGTCATTTGTATCTAGTCTGACACAAGGCTGAAATACAACAAGTTAACATTTCCATACTGGAGCTGTGACATAATGTACATGGACAACATGGACAATGTTTCTTTTTACTGTGGGATTCCTCTCACTGCAGCATAAAGGAAGCAGCCTCAGTCCTCCTCCTCTCACTGCAGAAGAGATTCAGTTGTAGTTTTGGCTAAATTTGTTTTACCTGATGTGTCACAACTGGAATGAAGGTCACTGCAGATGAAGCTAGAAACCTGATGCAGCACTTGCTAAGTAATTTGCTTTACCTGCACATTCAGCCCTCTCACTTCAAACTCTGCTGGTGCTTATTGTCACATTGAGGATAGGTGGGCTCAGGTTTCAAGCAGTGGTTGAACCTTAAGAAATAACTAAAGCTACATATGGAATGGGAGTGAGGAACACCGGGGAACATGCTGTGTTTGGGAGTGAGGAGACTTCAGTTCTATTCTTGTTATATGACCGTGACCAAGTCGCTTCCTGTTTCTCTGACCCTTTCCACCCTCATCCATCATCTGTCTGCACAGTGAGCTTGCTTTCTTACATGCAGTACCTAATAAAATAGTGCCTGTAGGTGATCCTGTAACAAAAATACCTGTATGATGCTTCTTGGCTGTGTTTATTAAGATATATTCCTCCCACAATATTCTATTCAAGAGATGGCAACATACAATGGTCAAACTCACAGAAGACTTTATTATCCTAATTCCCTGTGACAAAACAGTCCTATGGCTATGTGAGTCATTAATATTAAAAAAGCCTTTTGCTTCCCTTGCTCCCTGTAAATCTTCAAGTACAGACACAAGTATATATATTCAAATACCAATTAATATACTTTATCTTACTTATTGAAGCGTGTGGACAAGTTGGTCCATGGAAATATATCTCACTATACTATCTGTGTTCTATTCTTTACCCATTTTTAACCTGACAACTTCATATATTATTATTCTGTTCCACAAAGGGCTTGAATTTTAAGGAAAAAAACCATCAGGAATTACTTGGGGTTTAATTTTCTGAAACATTTTGTAGGTTTTATCAACAACATGAAGTTCAAAGTGAATAAAGCCTACTCCAAATATTGTATTGCTGCTTCCTAAAATAATCAGATCAGTAAGAAAAATGGTGGAAGGAGTATGAAGGAGAATTTTAGGATTTTTTCACCATTATCTGAAGAGAAAAAAAATATAATTTTATAATCAGCTGCTGTAGAGCCTTCTTAGAGCTACATGCTAGCTGTGATCAAACTGGAGAGCAGCATGGGTAACAGCTGGCAAATGTAACACACACTCCCTGGTTAAAGTTCATGTCATCGGCAGAGTAAAATGCATAGTGCTAAACCCCAAAATGTGTTTAGCATTCTGGTCCTAACCCTGTAAAGCAGTGAGCACATGGTTTTCTTTAACCCCTCAGAAGTCTTAAGTAGTTACACTGAAAAAAATGAGATCACTTAAGTACTGAAAACTGAGTGGAAACTCACTCAGGTAGGCTGCTGGGTTGGGATCACCACACTGTGGATCCAGTCACTAACTCCCACCCTTGTTTCAGCTCAGTGCATTTAGCTCTGTGCAGAGCTTCCTACAACAACCTGCAGGTCACTGTAGGTTCTGTGAAGAGTAAATCATGTTGCTACAAGTAGCCCAGATCAATTCACATAACATGGGTTAGAACTGAGTTAGTACTAGTTAGTTGCATCTTGCTTATATCTCTGATTTAAATATGAATCATAGAATCATTAAATTGTTTGGGTTGAAAGGGACCTTAAAGATCATCTAGTTCCAACTCCCCTGCCAGGGGCAGGGACATCTCTCTCTACACCAGGTTGTTCAGTGCCTCATCCAGCCTGGCCTTAAACACCTCCAGGAACTGAGGGGGCATCCACAACCTCCTCCTGCAAACATTAATAAAAGCCTAACATCAAGTAACAATAAACAATTTGTAACCCAAAAGTTTGTGCAAGAAGAGCTCAGTTTCTTGAAATACAGAGCTTTGAATGGAACTGACAAGAATGTCTTTTATCTGACAATAAACATGAGAATAAAAGGATACAAACCTAAACTAATGAGATGTCTATGCCAAGTAATAAGGTTATTAGTTTATATTCCTTAAATATCCCAAAACACACAAAAACACTGCAATAAAACATCCATCTGTAAGATGGAATATGAACAAGAGTTGTCATATTTTCATGTGCTGCCCATATTGTCTTGTGTTTTTAGTTGGGATAAAAATATTCTCTCTCTCACTAATCTCATACCTGAAACAAACAAATAAAACCACCCAAAAGTTGTAATTTTAGTTTGGATAAAAATATTCTCTCTCTCACTAATCTCATACCTGAAACAAACAAATAAAACCACCCAAAAGTTGTAATTTATCCTAAAATTTACCCTTAATACCCCATTCACAATTGGAAAACTCATGAAAAATCTCTTTTTAAAACATAGTCTCTTTTGAACATCAGACTATTTTACATGTTTGCATTTAAGAAGGAGAAAATAAAGCTCAGCACAGTCATTTAATAGGAACAATCTTAAGGCTTGTCCACACAGGAAGTTGAACTAAATTAGCTGAAAGGTGTGAATTTAAAGTGTATTAAAGTAAAGTGAACTACAGTCACTTTACTTGTGAATGAGAACATTCACACCAAGCTTTAATGCACTCTAACTAATATACTTTAAAATCATATCTTTAGTTAATTTGTCTTAACTTCCTGTGCAAACAACTCCTCTCTAGCACTTACTGAGAGCCACAATATAGATTGATGTGGTTATATTTATAAATATGCCTATTAACCTTAAGACTCTGAGTCAATAAAATTTGGGATATTGAAGAAAAATAAGAAATATGTCCTTGCATGAACTTTGTAGCAATGAGAGGGAGAACAGTCCAAGTGTTCCCAGTGCAAACATATCATTGATTTAGCCCTAATTTTGTATATTAACTACTCAGCACTAGATCAGACAAAAAGCACTTGTATATTGTAACTGACACGATTATGAATTTACTCCTGCAACAAATGAAATGTAAATAAATAGAAATCAAAGCTATGTTTTTTTAATATACAGCACAGACATTGAGATTCACCAGAAAGGCTGAATATAAAGGACTCACTTTTGAATTAATTAAAAGAAAAAACACATGAAAAAAGAGCTTGAAAATTCTTTCTTTCCTGAGAGATGTCTGAAAGTCATGGCTATAAAGGATGTCTCAAAGTATCCAGAGAAAGCAAAGCAAGGCTTTGCCTCAGATAACCTGTGAAATCAATACTGTTTTTTTCCTGCCACTGCTCAAGCCTAAAAAGCCTTTTGAGAAGCAGTTCTTATAGAAAGAGAACAGAGATATTTTGGACATCCCACGTATTCTTAGAATGACTTGGTGCTCTGACAAATCAAGGAACAGCCAGTGTTGTGCTTTCCAGACTAACAGCATTGACCTCAGCCACCAGGTGTCTAACTTTGAAAAATGGAAAAAAAAAAAACCAAAACCTTTTGTGAGGGCAGAGAGAAAACCTGTTTTCCTGAGCAAGCTGACATTGTGTGAAGAACAACTTCACCAGTTAAAAGCTTCATTAAGTACACTGATAATTTTGCTTTTGTATTTTCACACAGTAGCACAAACGAAGAGCACTGCATTAGCACAGCTGTCAAAGCTGCAGCCACTGACAGTTCAGCAAAACATAAGAGACTCTCTCCTGGCTTTGGCATCCTGGTGCTACACACTGCATATTACAAAAAAAACTCAGTGATGACAGTATCTAGGTCTATTTGGTTGCTTTTTCTGAGTTCAGGATGTTGCTCAGACAACTCACAGCCTTTTGCTTTGAGTCTTGGTTAGAGCCATAATCCTCTTTTAGTTCCTCTTGCTTTCTTCTCTCACCTAGCTGGGCGGCCCATGCACTGGTTTTGAGCACTCAGTGCTAATACAGCCTCTGGACAGGTTTCTGATAGCTTGACAGTCTGCATCTTGTGCTGCCAGAGCTTTTAAATCATGGTTCATTTTCATGATGAAAGGCAGTCACAAACTTAATCTCTCAAACAGAAAATAGAAAGGCTACCCATCAGGTTAAGAGTCAGCTCAACAACATTTCTGTCTGCAAGAACTGAAAAGTGGAGCTGTTTTCTACAGGAGATCCAGAGGGACAGTTTTCTCATGTGCCCAGCCATGTAATTCAAGGACATAATGTAATCTGTAGAAAGCTGTGCATTAATCTTGATTAACCCAGATATCATGTCCTAGAAATACAGAAAAAAAAAACATTAAAACAGCCAAAATTTTAAGAGAAAAAGCATCTGAGACAGGCAAACGTGTCTAATTCATACCATCAATCTTCAAGCTAAAACTTTTTTTTTTGGTGATTATGCCTGAGACATTTAAATGGTTTTAAATTATAAGTCTAAGCAGAAGTATTTTTCTAATAATAAGCCATTAATTCTGGCAGTTGCAGACTGTCTGAATCTAGGTGTATAAACTGTAACTGCATCAATCAGTGCTGTGTGTCTGGCTATTTCAGGCATTCCTTGTTAGTGTAAAGAAAGAGCAGTTTGTCCACCAAGCACAACAGCAGCTGAGATTCCTGTTGATTGATAACTAAATGTGCCGTAGTGAAAATATATTGGGATGGAGCAGAAGAAGCAGGGACTGCAAAAGATGTAATGGGGGCGGAGGAAGGAGAGATGGAATTGGCCACAACAGGAAATTCCTTCTCATGAGTCTTCCAAGGAGCTGACAAGACGGATTTCATTCCTGCAGGTAACTGTGCCTTTATATTTCATCTTCTACAACACCTACAACTATGCAAATTCTTCCCTATTCTACATGCAAGCCCAGGAAATTTCTCCACTGTATGTTCATATTGTTTCACAGACAGAATCCACTGGTGTCAACAAATCTGGTGTGTAAAGAATGCATATTCTACCAGTTAAAGAATCTTTTACTGATCACAATTAGGAAGTTGGAAATTTCTGAAGTCTGAAGTGGTTTATCAAGAGGTTCCTATTATTTATTTCCAGACAACCAATGATTTTGCTGTTAAAAACTGGCAGACGGTCCCAGATGTCACAGTATTTAAGCTGAAGAGCTTTCTTTTCAAAGCTTTGCAATTCTAGCTAGGAAAGGAGTATTTTCTGCTACAAACGTCAGTATTGGTGTTATACACAGTGACAAGTAAAACTCAACTCGTTTTCAAGCGTGGTGAAAATCTCAGGTTTTGGGTTCTCAGCCAAAAGTCTGTCTGAACTTCTGAGCTCTGACAGCCTGGAAAACAAGCTAGAAGTTTCAGAGCAACACATTCCTACCATTTGCAAACTGTGAAAATCTAGGTTCTAAAACTTTGACAAAACCTGGCCCAGCTCCTGGTTTTGTAGCTGAAGTAGAAGAGCATCAGTACAGCAGTGAGTAGCACATTAGAATCCCTCAGCATCTTTTCAAACATTCATTCAAACTGTATGGAAGGACTTTTTTCCTCCTTTGCAGTAAAATATGTGCTTACATTTAAATGGATGTAGTCATTCTGTCATGCATAGATATCTTGAAGTGCAAGAAATCCCTACCTGAGAGGCTGATAACCCTGAAATCCAAATGCCAGCTGGGTGGGAAGGAGTGAGGAAGAGACAGTCACTCTGCCCTCATTTCAGGTATACACATGGGGAGTAAAATTTTCTTTTATTGTCAAAGCAATGAGGAAAGCCTCACAGAGTAACAGCCAGGTTAAATTTGGATTTCATCTACCTCTGAGGTGAGTCTACATCCCCATCTTGCCACCTAGGCTATGTGCTAACAATACCTCCCATAGGGCTCAACCATGAATTCACAGGTACATCTGAAAACAAATTTAGTAGAATCTTTTCATCCTTAAATACATTTTATAATGGTTGAAGATTTCAGATGCACTTAAAAAAGACACTTGAAAGCATGAATTCTTATTTGTGAGTGGAAATCCACACACAGCCTTTCCAGCATAATTATACTTACATATAGCTATGTGCTGGCATATCTTGGTCAGCTGACACCTGAAGGGCTTTACATACAACATCAGGGATGTCATTTTATATTTTTATGGCAATAAGCAAATTCAGAGCTCAACATTTCAAGAGAGAAAACTGGGAATATGTTAGTTTTGGCCATGAAAGAGAAAAGGCAAGTAGGAAACACTCCACTATCAAGACAGCTTATTTACAGATGACAGTCAAGTTTTTGCTACTATTCCACTTCATGCCTTTGTACTTTTTTTTTTTTTCCATGAAAGTTCTCTGGTGTTATCTTCTCTAATCAGTTGCAAAAAGCCAAAAAATAAAATTATGAGCAGAAATTTATGCTCTTGAGAAATCAGCCTCCTGGAGTGACTTCTAAATTAAGAAAACCCAATTTTTGTTTAGTCTTTTTCTTGGCAATTTCCATGTAAACTAAAAAGATACCATTCCCCATCACATCAAGCCACATCATTCTTGGAAAAAGAACCCCAACATTCATTTATACAAAAGAACTTGTCTGGAACGAGCAAGGAATGAAAATCAGCTTTATTTTTATTTCTTTATGAGTTTGTTCCATGACCTAAAGAAGGGGCACTACCCCATTCCTGGTAAACAGACTTAACTCCAAGTTAGCTTCTCCTCTTCAACAGGAAGTTCTGCAAAGAGATTTACAAGGAGATGGAGCTGAGGATGACTCTAGGAGCTCAGACTGACACACTAAGGAGAAGCTATTATTAGTAGTAATAGTGTGGTAACATCATAGATTAGTATAACCTGATGATAACTAGCCCATCTATGAACTGCTTGTTTCACTGATCCAGTCAAAGACATTTGCCTATAGAAATTTTTTAGATGACAAGATAGAAAATGGATGTTGGTTGATCAGCTGGCAAGAAAGGTAGAAAGATCTTTTTGTCTTTGCTTCACTGGTAACAACTCTAGTCTATTTTATTTCCTTTTTTTCTCTTCTGCTGGATGCTTCTGATTTCACAATGTGAAGTAGTGCTTTTTTCTTTGCTAGAATAACTTTTTCTTGGAATATTAACCTAAAGACTGATATTGCTCAGTGATCAAACATGGAGAGAAACATGTCCCTTTGTGAAAATATCCTACAGTCCCATTGCCATAAGTCAAACTGGAAATGACCCATATATTTCATGGTTATTCAAAAGTTAAGATTCTGCAAAGAAGCCCATGAGATTTAGTTGTCAAAGTTCCCATTAAAGCCTTCAGGTTGCTGTGTTGGATTGTTAAATTTCAAAATCAAAATAAAATTTCAAAGGGAAATGTAACACTGTGATTGGAAACAATCAGATTGTAACAGTTTAAAATTAATTCATGCTCAGGTGCTTGGCTTACTTGAGCCACTTTGTATTTCTAGTTTTAATATATATATTCAGCTGTGGGGCCTTTAGCCTCACTCCTATACCAACAGCACTTTGCTGAGGGACAAATGCCTCAGTGCAGCAAGACAAAATTACATATAAAAATCTTCTCCACCTCTATACATAGAGGCTGCATATAATTTCCATAGTGGTTAGCAAATAATTTATTTTTACCATTTCTTCCTAACACATCTGATTAAATATGCCACATAAAAGCTCTACCTACACACTACAGACTAGGAGAAATTGGGGAAAAAACCCTGCATTTCATTTTAAAACCTCCTATACAGATTAGTCAGATGCAAACTGGGGTGGTCTGTCTGCCCCCAGTGATTGTTTTACAGAATGTGAAGACAAACCCACAAAGATGCTGACAGCCTATTTTTATATTTGTACCAATACAAGTTTGGTCATGGCTTCTCTAAGGACACATAGCTGTCCTCATTTGAACTTGCAGGAGATTGCAGTATCCCCTTCTATGGATTGTGTTTCCTTTATATTCAACCAGATGGAAACTCAGGGTTTGGTTTTTTTTTTCCAGCTTTGCAGCATGGGTTTTGCTTTGCTTCTGTCTATTTCTTTTTCATTTTCTGCTGCACTTGTCTACCTAGGAAATTACTGCAAATTACACTGAGGCATAAATGCACAGTCTACTAATTACTCTGCAGCACTGCCCTGTGTTAATCCACTTGCCATACTCCAAATCCTTATTAAGTGAAATAAACTGAGTGTTCAATGTGACCACACAGGTTTTCTGCATGTGCTGATATACAAGATCTGACACTTTACCTTCCTTTGCAGACACCTTTCTATTAGCTATTAACTATTCGAGTTGACATTTCAAAAATATCTTGAGACATGTATATTCTATGTCTGCTAGTGCCTGGTTTTTCATGTTAATAATCCTGGTCTTCCTGAACAAATCTCAGAGTCAAGCTGCAAATCAAAAACCAAAGCCACAAATTTCTAAAAGCCACTATTTTTTCTTTTTTCCCAGAACAAGATCCTATTTTGCCAAATGCCTACTGAACTCTCAACACTTATTGTTCTCTCATTGTGGTAGAGGTTACAGCAGGACACTGGAAGTAAGAACTTTCAAAGCTATCTGTTTGAAATTTGACCAAAGAATGATAAATTTCTTCTCTCTGTTTAAGCCTGGAGAAGACTGAGAGGGAATGTGGTCAATGCTCATAAATATCTAAAGGGTCAGTGTCCAGAGGATAGGACCAGTTTTTTTTCAGGGATGCTCAGCAACACAAGAGGCAGTGGGCATGAATGGGAACACAGGAAATTCTGTCTGAGCAGAAGGAAAAATGTTTTTACTTTGATGGTGCCACAGCACTGTAACAGGCTACCCAGAGAAGTTGTGTCTCTATCTCTGCAGAAACTCAAAACCTTCATGGATGTGTTCCTGTCCTCACCTGCTCTTGGTGAACCTGCTTTGGCAGGGGGCTGGACTAGATGATCTCCAAAGGTCCCTTCCAATTCCTACAATCCTGTGATTCTCATTCAAGAAATGTTGCAACTCTCAGCCTCTTATTGTTATCTAAATGAAATTAGGTAATTTTTAAAGTACTGCTGCAAGGAACAATTCTTTAGCTAATATAAACTGGAGTAGTTCAATTGAATTTGGTGGTGTTGAAACATGTCACAGCTGAGGCTCTATTCTTTCCCCTGGGAACACTCAGACCATGCCTCCTGTCCTCAGAGCGCAAAAGAGATACAGATAATGAGATATAAAAAATACTTTACAAAAAGATATCCTGGAAAGCAGTGAATATATTCCCTTTAAAAAAAAAAAAACACCTACAAAACTATTTGGCTAATAAATTAAAAAGTCACTTGGTCATCAGTTGAGTTTTTAATCTCAAACTGATCACAACGATCAAGTTCTGACAGATTTGGTCTAAACCTCCTAACATTGTCTCAGAAACCTGAAGAACCTTTTAAACAGACAACACTCAGGTGTTCAATGATGTCACAGAGTTTCTTTTCACACAGTAGCCCAACGAAAGCAATCAGATTATAGTAAAGGAATTACACAATAGAAGTTGCTTCTAAAATAATCAGCATTGATTAATCAGATGTGGGATATTTTCTAATGTATCAGCCCATTTAATTTTAAAAAGCCCCTGGCACCCGTCATCTGGTTTGGATTCCAACTCAAACAAAGTAAAACGCTCTGGTGATTATTTTTAAAGAATAACTTTCCACTTTCTGGCTATGTATTAAATAAAAAAGTATTACCTTCCCTTGTGAGCCAAAAAGAATCATCACACCAGACAGAATCCAATAAAACTGGCCAGTTCTTTCCCACATCCTTTTGCAATGACCATAGATCAAATTTTCCATATATAAAATGCCTAGTGATATATCTACTTTTCAAGAGGTACAAATAGCTAAATGGCAATTCTAACTCAACATTAAATTCTCAACACATTTGATACACTTCATTAGAATAATTTCTGAAATACAGTCAAATATTATTCCAGAAGCTTCCTGAAGCACTGTAATCAAACATTCATTGAAATATATCAAACTTTTTTTCCTTTGCTTTTCAAAAGTGCCCTGGCTGCATTTATCAACAACCACAACATACTATTTTAGTTATAAAAATGATGGATGTGAAATTCCTATCTATTTCAAGTGACAGTCTGACTGATCTAAAACTTAGTTTGGCTACAGAAAACATTGTGTTTGAGCCTGAATATCTACTCTCCTTTTCCAAAAGAATTTGTTACTCCCCTGGTGATGCCTGATAGCTATTGTATAATCTTGTACTGCCCAAAAAAAAGCAGCTATAGAATCCAGCTACACAAGGAGAGATTTATGAAGTAGCAAATATTTGCTTGAGACAATTGCTGACCTCAAAGGAACATCTTCAGGAGAGCAGGCCTGCTGAGCGTTGCTATATGATTCACACAAGGATTAGCTCTGAACAAAAGCTGCAGCAACTTTGCATTTAGAAGAAACTTGGATCCAGGTACATCTTCTCAGCTTGACTCCATGTGAAATTCAAATCCAAAGATCATTAATTTCAACATTGCCAGGATGCAAAAGGAAAAGGAAACATTAGCCTTAAATGACTTAGAAAGTCATGTTTTAGTATCCCCCTGCAGATTTCTATCTTTCTCAGCTTACCATCTGCCTTCTACTAACCTTCTCACTAAAAGCATGAGACTTCTCCAACTTCTTGGCTGCTAAATAAGCTTCTCATGGCTCTTCCTACAGGTGAATCATCCTTCATTTCCTTAATACTTAAAACTAACATCTACTTTTTCTTCAGTTTCAGCTTAGTCTATACATGTGTCCAATATGTTAAGCATCAAAAGGTGTTGGCATCAATCTAATCTATTTCTACAATAGATCTTTGCTTCCTGTTCTAAGGTTTGTGACACTTCTGTAGATTATTAGAATTCATGTTATTTACTTAATTTCTGGATGAAATGATCCCTTAGTGTTACTTCCTTGTCTCCAGGTTTCTGGGGAAGCTTCATTTACATTTGCAGTGCACTTCAAATGCCTGGATGAAAGGCACAGCATAACTAGTGCTAATAACAGTACAAACTTATTAAATGTAAAGTAATTCAAAGCACTCTCAGTGACTTATTCATACAAAATCTTTAACAGCAGGCCTGGCAAAGAGGACTGACTTTTGCATTCATCCAAATAAAAATAAACTCTACCCAAGAAGACAGTGTAAATGTCGAAGAACTGAAAATTGCAGAACTACACACCAAAAGGGAACGTGGGAAGTCATCACGAAGATCAATCTGCAATTACTTAAAATATTTGCCATAAAAAAACCAGCTAAAAGTGGGATTTTCTTCACATATTACAAAATATACATACTGAATTATAACTTGGAGCACAAACACTACCTACTAAATGTAAAATATTTCAATTCTATACCTTAGCTAATATCTCTGACTCATGCAGTCTTATTGTTTGAAGTGGAGCATAAAGGGAGGGAAATGTACCCACAGAGAGAAAAGGGGAACAATCAATTTCAATGCCATTACTTTATCACCTTCGTCTTTATTCAGACACAAAAGCTAACATTATTCATAGACTTGCAGACTTTTTTTTAATTTAAACACAAAAGGGAGTATTATGACTATTTGAACTTGTGATTGTCTGAGAAAAGGTCAGCTCAGTGGCTCTGGGTACTGTACAAGCTCAGAGCAAGTGCTGCAAGAGGTTAGCATTGCACAAGTGACAAGAAGAGTAAAAACATCATTGGCATGACTGTGGATAGCTGGTGCATGGTATTTCTGCAGCTGCTCTGGGCATGTAGTTACCAATGACTGTTTTTTCCTGCAGTAATCACACTCCAAGTAAGAGCAACTAAGTTGCCTGTGGTGGTAAACACATCCACTGCGACACCACAAGGCTCGTCCGTAAGGGTGGAATAAAAGGAAGGCTGCATCCAAGTGAGCAGTATGCAGCACTACTTGTCAAAATATGAACTCTAGTGCCTTAATTTTAATACAAATGTGATGAAAAATTGTGACTTTGCACACTAAATTGGGAAGAACTGAGAGACAAATCTGTCCCTCATGCAAGACCCCAGCAAAATAAGTGAATTAAAATTGGATTAATCCCCATGTATCTTTATAAGTAAAATGATTGCAAACTTACAGAGCTTATGCATTTGGCTTTTCCAGCCAAGACTAGCAAGAGCTGTGGTAATACATAACATTTTAGGGACAGCAGAACAAGTGCTTATTTCAATACATATGAAGATTAAATTCCATTATTATATGGTATGCTGGATTTCACAGAAACACAGCTTCTACTTTACGAATGCTGTAGCTACTCTGAAATTAACTGCTCTATTTCAGTTTTTTATACACACCAGCACAGGCAATGTTTTATGCACATGTATGTACAGACACTCCATGCACATACCTCCTCTTCTCTACCATGAAGTCCCCAAGTCTACTCTATCTACAGGAAAGTTGAGTTACATCTTCAATACTTTATCTCAAATTCTGCACACCTTATCGTTAACTTCAAAAGAAAATACAGTTTTGATAAGCATCTACAGTACTTCACAGTCCTTTCAAAATCCTAATGGCTTTTCATCTGCATTTAGCGGATGGGGAAGGAAAAGAGAGGTGAGGTGTTCAGGGCTACAAGGGAAGTCAGTAACACACCAAAGACTAGCACCTAGTTGTCCTAATGTTTCCAAATGCTTAAATGCTAACTGCAGACATACAGTCCTGCCAGCAAACAAGGTTAAGTACCACATTAGTACCCCTGTTTCAAACACACATGCCTAGTGGGAAGTGCTGGACACTTCTGGTGCCAGCCAGTAAACTTTCCCCCCTCCTCAGCATGAACTCTGATTGTGTGCCAGTTCACTTACCCGTGATTATCATTTTTTCTGTCTGACGAGCGTAGAACAATTGCCTCTGGAGCACGGGTTAGCCAGAGCCGGAAGAAGTGTTTGCCTCCTGCCCAGCTGTCGGAGCCTCCATGCAAGATGCTGTGCAAAATGTTGAGTTAAAAGAAAACACGAGTAGGGGGAAAAGAGAGCTCTCTGAGAACCTCCACATGGTTCCTGTTGCTAAGGGAACCACTCCCTTTGTCTGCATAGGTTAGGAATGGCTGCTTCGTTTGGAGTCTGTCTCTTAAGTGCTGAAAACAGCACAACAATTTCAGGAAGAAAAAAAAAATCCCCAAGTCTACAGAATATCTTAGGACCAAAGAAACACTGAACTGCCTAGGAATTCGACTCACAGTTTGGGTGACTCCAAGGAGACTCTGCAACTCATCCATCAGGACCATATGATGGGACATCACATCATTGCATATAGCCTAATTTAGTTATAGTAATCAGCTTTTGGGATCAAAGTAGCTGATTACAGAAAGAGAGATCAAAAAATCAGATCCAGTGTACTACAGCAAAAGGAGAGAGATCTCTAGCATGAAACATCAGCTTTAAATTGCTATTCATGACAGGCTATAGAAGAGAGATCCCTTTATTTCTACTGGATCCTATAAAAACCCAAGTCCAAGTTCTGACACCTTAGCTCTTTCTGAATCCCAAAATAAAAGCAGTTTGACTTTTTTCTCTGGAATTACTTGGTTCACTATCTTCACATCATAAAGTAGACCTGGATTTGTATTCAAAATTTCAAGTACAGACTTATCTGAACCCCTGAACACATCCAAAGGACAATCAGAAAAATGTCTTTCATTATTTCTGGACAAGTAGCCAAAGTTCAAAATCTTAGATGATGCACCTCAACGTGGAAATGAGATTTTTCATTCCACCAGAGAGCAGCTGTGAGTGCCTACAACATTGGCAAGAGGTCAGAACTACTTCAGTCTTATGGTAAAGAGCTGAACTTGACTTCACGCAAGGTAGCTGCTGAGCAAAGTCAGTGCCAGTGTTGCATTTTCAAGAGTTGGGGTGCTTTTTTCCCTTTAGTCAGACTGTTGCTCTTAGAGAACACTAGTCAGATAACAATGAGACATCTTTGCTTCCACACCACAGTCCAGCACAGATTCTTTGACATACAGGCCTGAAGAATTCATCTGTCACTTCATTGCACATGTTGAATTGTATTTGCAGCATGATATGTGTTGTGCCCCCCCTTCCTTTTTCCTCTCACCCCAATGAGTCAAGTAAAGCAGTGAAGATTGCTTTGTAGAGAGGCCCTTCTGCTCTCCTTTGCAAAAAGATTAGAAGATTAAGAGAGGGCAACTGAGAGCTCAGTCTGGGGATGTTAGAAAGCAACCATTAGCATACATGCTTCTATTGTATATTTTCTCTTGAAGTAATATGAAAACCTCTTAAAAGTTTGAGATTTTATTGATCTTAGAATTTCCTTTCAGAGGGTTAATTTGAATCTTTCAGTCCTATTGTGAATGAGTGTTTGTAAAAAACAAATATACATCCCATTTTCTCCTCCTTATGGACAGACTGATGATGAGGTTCATGCAAACAAAGGATCTTGGGATTCTCTGCAGTCCCAGTGAGGGAGACAATGATTTTTAGGGCTGAACTAAAGTTCCAGGCACTAAATCCTTTACCCACTTTATCTTGCTGTTTGCAAACCACGGAGCCTTCTTCAGCATTACTACAGCGACAAGGGCAGAAACACATAGATTTAGAATACTCAAAGTTAACTCTTAGTATAATAATATTTTTCAACACCATTTAACATTTTTCTATTATTGCAAAAGCATGATTTTTTTAACCAACCATAATTTAGTGAGGCTTAGACTTGATGACCACAATGCCAGTGGAATGCTTCTCAGCACCCTTTCTTCAGTGAAATAGTAAGATCATTATCTTTTCCTATAAATCCCAGCTCTTCAGAAGCTCAATTGAAAAATTAACTGCTTCAAGTACTGATCTCCTAGAGTCTGACTTTGTTATGCTAATCCAAGGTATTAAGAATAATCAGAAAAAAGGAATTCATTAATGGTGACTTGAATCAAATGCTTTTTGTCTTAAATGTGAACACATCCCCCCCAGTCAGAAATTACCTAACCCAGTGTGATTGAAGTTTATTTATTTACTTACATATAACAAGCGTCTGAGCAGCACATGAAGTGAGGCTATGGAAAAGTACATTACAGTGCTCCTGCTTCAGAGAGCTCTCAGTCAGAATTTCAGTATATATGCCTATTTTCTGTTTATTATTCAGTCAAGAAGATTGAAGCTCTCTATCCCCTCAGCACACTGACTAAAACTTAGCGCCCAAGAAAAGATTGCCTGCCTTATTCAAGGTGGCATTGAGAGGAATTTTTAAAATAATATTTACAAAACTCTAAAAATATGACCTTGTTTTGTGAAGTGTGGAAACATCATACCTGCTACAAATATAGATCTTGTTATGCAATGAAAAAGAGCAGCAGATGGAGCTGCTGATAACCTCGATGACAATAGTACAGCACTCAGCTGCACAGGAGCAAGTATTTCCCTTAGAAGGAGAACTTTTCATATTCTTCAATATTTTTTTTCAGTTGCAACTCAGAATTAAGATTCCAACATCAGAATTTTTTCCATAGGAGAGTCATATTTAAAAGACCCTCTATGTAAAAAACCCTTTACTTTGAATGAACTGACATGGATTTAAATGACCTGTGAGAGTATGCCTATGGTTGTATGTGCATGTATAAGGTTTCTTGTCCACTTTCAGGAGCCCAGACTCCCATCCTTTGTGGCAGACTGCCAAACAGGCCAGGAACGTGAAGAAACTTGACTTTCTGGCACCATTCCATGTGAGATGCCGGGGAGCTGAGAGCTGGGAAAAGCGGGTGAGCTGGCAGGAGACCAAGCACATTTCCATCAAAACTTTCATTGGAATAGACATTTTCATGCAACGTGTTAGGTTTTGGTGAACCAGCATTAGCTGAGAGAAAAAAAATGTACCACTGGAAAGTTTCCAACATGTCCTAGTGCAAAGACCTTGACACTTGGACCTCCTATTTTTTCATTCAACTGAAAATGGATTTCTATTTCTCAGTGTCATGCATGGAGATAGAATGTTGTTTGTTGTAACTACTGATTGTATAAAATGATTTGTCCTGATGCTGTGAAAAGAAGATTTACTCAGCCACATTGCAGTGCTATTCTCTCATACCTGCAAGGCTTCTTTGCAGAACCCCTGTCCCTCACTGCTTTTCATCTAAATGAGAAGTCAACAGAATAGGAGCTCATTGGTGAGAGAACTCGTTTGTACTCGGGGAAAGATTTTAATATCCATCTGTGGAACAAGTGCCTTATTTTCTTCATTAGTTCAGTAGGGAAAACAGCACATCCCCTTCCTGCAGTGTTATTATAATTAAGAGACAAGGATTATAATAATGGGCCTGTAACAGTGCTGGAAAATGTGCGAAATACATTCAATTCAACTAAAAAAACTGCAGAAATCTCTTGAATAATATAGTATTTACCATTATCTCGAGTAAAGATGTCACAAAATTGTGACATAAAGCAGAGACAGAGAAGGCTACACATAGTATGAACTGTTGAATGCACATACGACGCTCCCACACACACTTCAAATATTTGATTTCACAGATTCTTTGAAACAAAAAAGTATTTGCAGACTTAATTTAGCTCATTTGTTCCAATACTCCTTTTAAACATTGTATTTGCTTACTTAAATCAGCTGATACTCCCTCCATTTCACTGTTCCCCCATATCAGCATCTGAAGTGTCTGGTGTGCCTTTTGCAAGTTTTCTTCCCTTTTTTCCCCCCCCTTTATCTGAAATATAATTTCAGACAGATAAAGACCCAGGCCTTTTCAAACCTTGTTTCAGATATCCATGAATAATTATAGACAATAAACAATTATTCCAGCATGGCCTTTCTGCAAATCTATGTTTATTTTGCCATTACTCCAAAGGAGCAACTTGAACATGAGAAAGCCTCTGTGTATGAATTAATAGAAAAAGCCCATGTCTGTAACCTTGCCTCTCAGAGCCAAAACACTCAGCTCTGCTTTCAGGCACATACAGGTTTGTTGGTTTTTTTTTCAGATCAATCTCAGGTTTCTGTGAATATTTCATTGATCCTACTTCAAAAATTCAGAGTTTATTCAGCAGACAAGAGTATTTTATCGGTATCAAATATTAGATCCCTTCAAAACACCCAGACGTGTCAGACAAGGGTTCTTAAAAACTAAGAGAGGACTAGACAAGAGGTGTGATTCCTCCTTCAATTAAGGAGCTTTGAGAGTACAGGATGGTGCAGTTACTGCTTGGAAACCTAAATAGCATTGTTAGGATTTAACATTTAATGAAATTTATCACTTAAGTTAAAGGCTCATCTTATTCGAGCTGCTCACATGAAATTTCTGAGCTTACTTGAAAACTTGAATCAAAATCAGCTTTGTCATTGACTGGGTACCACCTAAACTTGATAGTTTCTGCATGTTTAGCTGCTGAACCTGCCTCTCAGAACACTTACTCATATTATGCCACATTCAGGAAGTGACCTCACTGGAAAATCTGAGCAAATAGTAGGGACAGAAGTTCCAGACTCAAAAAGCTAAAGAATGTTCTTTTCTCCCCCTTCGTCTTCTTTTAAATTAATTTAAGTACCTGTGAAAAAAACCATTTGATTGACAACCCTTAAGAGCAAGGGTTGTTATTTACGCACAAGAACACAGTCATTTTCAGTGTCCTGACTTCAAGCTGATGCAAGTCTAACTTACCATCTTGGTAATATCTCAAAACACAGTGAAATTACTTCAGCTAGTGTTTGCTGCCTGTACTTGACAATGACATGCACCTTACACAAGAGCTGACTTCACATTTGTTATCTCTGCTATTAATGTCTGTTCTTTATAAAATATAGATTTAGAAAGCTAAGGCACTCATGACAAATTTAAATTTCTAAACAGGAGTGGAGTTCAGCAATGTCAAGATGAGTAAAGCTGCTGTAGCATATTTAATGATTTGCTTTACAAAGAGCAAGTCTTTCATTCTGTGTTTAAGCACATACATAGATACAAATAAACACATCTATTCAGAATAAATTTAGCACACTCTGCTTGATTTCTCTTCACTATATCTGTTTTCTGAATGTATGTCTAAAGTACACATTTGCTCTGATAACTCTGGATATCATTAGAACATTTTCTCATGCCCTTCAGTGGGACTTACTCAGTTCCATCTCTGCTGTTATGAAGTAGTAAGCAGTAGTTACAGAGCTATTAATTAANAGACTTACTTTTTCATAACAGCAGAGATGGAAGTAAGTAGTAGTTACAGAGCTATTAATTAATTTTATTTAATGCACTTAAACCTTTTTCCTCTATATCCTGTATCATCCAAGTTGAATTCATATTTTACGCCACTTGGTTAAATTTTACCCAAATTTACATCTGCCTCTTCTATTCTTTTCCCTTTGATTAAGAACAAAATAAAGCAAGTTGATTACATCTAATCCAATAATTAGGAAAAAATCCTCAAAACTGAGCTTCAGAGAAACAGGTTTTCTGTGGGCGCTCCCCTCATCAAGCACACACAGGTAATACTCCTTTCTGTGTCTCATAAAGCCAAAGAGAACTCCTAAAATTGAGCTTCACCCACTCCAATCAAAATGCCACTCAACTTCTGATTGAAATACCCTTCATTGAAATCAGAGTGAGTGCCTTTAATGGCTACCAAATTAAATAAGAAACAAAATGCAAATAAATTAGTATTCCTAGCTACTGATACACTATAAATATTTATGAGAAAAAAAAAAAAGAGATGCTGTAATTTCAAATGATACCACAAGCCTATTTTGTACGAACAGTTAAAACAGTTATACATGCAATACTGAACTTTGCAATTTTTTTCCATTTCACATCACCATAATCACCTAATAAATATTTAAATGGACCCATTTGCTGTAACTATAAAAGAACCGTGTAAACTTGTTGTCATCTAGACACATAAGCCGCAGTGGAGTCAATGAATTTCAACAGTCACTTAATATTGCAAGCCACAAGCTACCTTAAACCTGCCAGCAACTGTCTGCCAGGAAGCTACTGTAGCACCACGGCTACCTCCTCCAACCCAGGACACGAGATTCATTATGAATGCTAGCATTGCTACTCTAATTAGGCCTGGGAGAGGTTTAACAACCATGCTACAGTCCTGCTGCTGACAAATATAAAAATAAAGCCTTGTTCAAATTAGCAATGTGAAGTGAGAAGGCCTAGAAGCAGCAACTGTCTGACCAGTAGTGAAACAGTTCTAATCTATAGTGAGGTTATTTTGCTTCATAAACTGCTAGTATGTTACCTGCAGGAGGTCTCCCTGTAAAATGAATTATAGTAAGCTATATGTGATAATTAACCGTGCATTAGCAAATATCTTGAAACAGGGGGGCTCTGTTTTCTCTGTATTTTGACTAATAAAAGCATGAATTTGTTCAACAAATGATCATTTAGGTTGTGGAATGCTAAGCATATTGGAAGAACACAGTAAGCAATAGAATATTGTAGGTGGACTAACAGTTTCCTTACAAAAACAGGCTGTTTAATAGGCTGGCTCCATACTACGTTATTCACAGTACTAAAAACCACAGTGTTGGGAAGACAAATACAATATACATTTAAAATAATATAAACCTTGTACTCCTATTTACTTTAAAAATGCCATGGCTGTGACAATAAAAAAAAAATCCATAAGCAAACGTTTATTTCAGAAAGACAAAATCCCAAATGACTCTCTCCAGAATGTAAACAGATAGTGAGGCAATTGGCATGGTCATCATCTCCAGAGGGGTAAGAAAATATAGCTGGGTTTAAAACAGGCAACATCATATGATTGCAAAGCAAGGCAAAAAAAAAAATCATATTAATTTATTATGTATATTGCTTATCACAATAAAAATAAAGTGGTGCTATCATTTATTTTAGCTTCATTTATGTCTTAGGGAAAGTGATTCTACCACTCTACCAGCCATATTCTTGGCTGGGAATCAAGGATTAGAAGTACGTCAGCACATGCAGGTTGACAATCTGTATCTCTTTATTAATATTACATGGACTGGAGCTCAGGCTCTTGAACATCACAAGCTACAGTTCCTTTCACTACAAGTAATCTGTCAGCTTTAACCAGATTCCATGCAGGAATGACTAACTACAGGATTTGGCCTTATCATGAGAAGATACGCAGCCCCAGCATTTGTGGGATGAACCGCAAGTGAAAAATATCAGCATTCTGAAGTCTTTCAAAGTTTTGGAAACATTTTTCAAAGTAAGGTAAAGCCAAAATCAGAATCTCTCAGTTCCCTTCCATCCAGCACAGCTCTTCTACCCTGCAGCAAACAGCACATCTGAAGAACTAGATTCTTCACTTCAATGAGCTGGGTCTATTTCAGTTGAGGTAGGGGGTATCAGCAAGATACTCCCTGATTTCTAAGGCAGAGAGGTATCGAGAAGATGCTAGAATTATGAACACATAGCAGACATTAGTCTGAGAGTAAGCTAGGATACTAAAAAAGATGATAATCTGGAGAAAACTGAAAGGGTGTGACTTCAGCATCATGTGATACACCATCAAGAGCAAAAATGCTTCTCAGCAGTTCCCTACAACCTTCCTTCTCAACATTCATCTGATTCAACCAAAGGATATTGGCATTTTAATATCTACAGAAATACTCTCTTTTTTTGGCAGCTAGTAGATGCATCTACCATATACATGAAGTATTTTCTTACAGATAGGTCAAGAACGTGTTATTTAGAAAGCACTCAGAAAAAAAACAAGCTTACTTCTTATAGAATAATTTTGAAGTTACTAGAAATTAACGCCTAGCATATTTCCTGATGGTTTAGTTTTTAATAGGCTACAGTTTTTTCTCCTACTTACACTACAGAAAGATAAGAAATTATAAAAAACAAATTGCACTAATTTGGCTATCATATTCCTCATGACAGTATACATGTTTTATCTTAGATTCCTTAGATTCCAAANAAATTAATGCCTAGCATATTTCTTCATGGTTTAGTTTTTAATAGTTTTTTCTCCTACTTACACCACAGAAAGATAAGAAATTATAGAAAACAAATTGCACTAATTTGGCTATCATATTCCTCATACATGTTTTATCTTAGATTCCTTAGATTCCAAAGTGGCAATCAGCTGAAAAAAGAGGATGAGTTTGAGATTCTGTTTTTGTTGGGTTTATTATTGCCCTACCCTTCAGTTTTCTAAGGTAAATGAGAACTTAGAAAGTAGTGTGCTGCATTTTCTCAGTTGAATTTCATCTCCAGACTTTCAGGCAGAGGGTAAGATTGCCCCCTTTTGGAATTTTTAAGTCTAACAGTCCAAATAAAGAATTGGAGAATTGGGGCCAAGCATTCCTAATTCTAGATATGCATCTCATCAGGGACTATTTGTGCTTCATATTGTTGTGTTCTGCTGTTGTTATGTATGTGGCTTTGCATTCCTTATTAAAGCAATAGGCATGAAAGAATTCCACCACTCTTGCCAGCAACCTCAAAGGCACAACATCTAAAGTCAGATAAAGGCAAACATAGAACCCTCCAAGGAATGCAGTACAAAGATGGAACATATGATAGGGTTCTCCCCTTCTCTGCTCTCTAGGACAAAATTTAGAGACAGTACTCTCCAATTACTGTGTTCCATAAAGTAGCATTCTCTGTTAAAATTCACTGAGAAGTTTATATTTTTATAAAATGATATAAAAATTTTACTGAGACAATTTACTTTAATGCAAGTGCATTAGCAAGAGGCCACATGACTAACAGTAAAGTTTTAAAAAATTATAAAAGCCATCAGTAACATTTTTCCCTGTGGTTAATATGGTAATATTCTTAATCTCTTAGATGTCAAACTTTGCAAAATTAGATAAAAGTGATCTTTATCACTTCCATATGCTTTATCTTTGCCTCACAGTAAATAGATTATCACAATAAAGAAGATTAGATAACGCAAATGTTTATATTTTCATTAAAAGGTTGAAGTCCCAGCTTTACTGAGTCAAATTTAGTAAACCATTACATAAAAAGCACTAAGTGTAACAAGATGAACTGCAATATAACTTTCCAGACTGTTTGCCCAAGCTGTTTAATGCCCTGTGTATTTCTGTTGAGGGAAAGTGAGAGCTTTAGTTGAATTATGTCCTTGCTGCTTTCAAAATACTTTAAACAGTTACTTAAACTGTAGCCAGTGTGTCATGCATTCCAATACAGAATATAAGAATCTATGTATTTAGTGTCACTGTAAGACTTTTACCTACAGTTTGCCTTTCAGTGCCATGAAGTTAATCATAAGGAAGGAATGCACACACTTCTAATCGTGCTAATTAGCTTACTAAATATGACTTCTAAAGAGATCACTGTAATATGTCCTCAAGGATGCTTAAAAGCTATTTTATTAAGAGACATGCTTGGTTTCCTTTACTGGCACATTCATTGGACCAAAAGACTATCACTAAGTAATCTGTCTGTCCTGATATCTATATATGGAAGAGGAATACCACAGCAAAACATACATTCTATATTTAATAACCACATTTTCATTTTATAGTCACTGAAAAATACTCCAGAGGGATAAAGACAGGGGCAGAAGAAGAAAATTCAATTATGCCTATAAAGAATTTAAATATGAACCTTATAGTACATTTTACTTGTAAAGGGCATGAACCAGTGCTCTTGATCTCTCCATTCCATGCTTTTATTTTACCTCTTTACATAAATGAAGGACACTGAGAAACACTGCCAACTGGATTCTAGTTTTGTTCATGATTTTAAGGTGCAATAAACTTTCATCTTCTTCTTCTTTCATCTTCTCCTTAATCATTAAATTAAATCCCTCATATTTAACATGGCTCAGTAATTTTTAGAACATGTTCTCATCTTTGCCATGGTTTTGACCCTTATTATGGGCCAGGGCCTTGACATAGATAAGGTGTTTAATTCAGTCAGCTCACTAGAAGCTTGAGTGGGAGACTGGCAAGAAAAGTGTTAGTTCTAGGACCGGTAGAAATTGTGTTTGCTTATTTGTTTAGAAAGAAAAGGAGTCTCCATCACCATCAAATCTGTTGTAGAACCAGACTGAAGCATGATATAATGCAACAGAATCTGAGTATTCTTAACAGAGAATTATTTGAAAATATTTGAAAGACTCTTGTGAGCGTAGGAGAGAATGCTTATTATGTGCTTCCATAATCACATATTTCATCCCCAATCAGAATCTGTTGAGTAAATCCCAAAACAACTTATGATTTCTCTAAAGCAATTCCCACACTCCCACATTGTTCTTCAGGCAACCAAAAGGCCATGTAGTGCAGAAACAGCTGTAGGCTGCAGAATATTTTCCTCTGACCTACTGATGTTTCCACCCTGCTTTTCAAAAAGCTGAAGACAGAGGGTACACTGCTGGGCTCAAAAATATTATCCAGACTTTTCATAAAAACCAGTTTGTCTCAGACATTTACATAACTCTATGCATATTCCTTCCAGACTGACAGTTTTACTGGCTGGGTTTGCTCACGTGTAAATGCAGGTAAGTTATTTCTGTGAACACCCTCCCATAAACTGACTCTTGAAGAAAACCATAGAAACATGTACAGTTCCATAATTAGAAATGATAAACAACCATTCTTAAATACAACAACTTTTTGTTTATAAATAAGTCCCATTAAATGGCATTGGCCACACAATCAAAGTTTCACTATAAGCTTGGAGTAAAATATCACCATACATGTGGAAGGCAAAATGAAAGCGTTTCCTCCTTTATAAATATTTCAAATTCCATTCTTAATATAAAATATTCCACGTATTTAGAGAACAGGAAAGAAACAATCTGCTGATGCATCACGTTCGAGAAAATACCACATTCATTCTTCAAAGATGAAAAATAGTGCTCAGGAATGCATTTAGCAAAGTGCTCATCAGATAAGCAAACAATATCAGAAACTATTTGAAAATACTTACAAGTGCCTCCAGTTCACTTTTGCCCTCAGATTGCTCTGGTTTTCACTTCTGCTGTTACTCAAGCCTCAGTTGAAACAGTCTTTGACAGGGATGAATTTCCTCAGAGCTGCTTTGTCTGTCTGCAATTCCCTAGATGAACACTGTTCCAATAATTTATATCCCCCTCGGAGTTCTGTTGCTCCTCTACCACAGGCAGCACGTCTGCTCTGTCATCTCCCACTTACTGAGCTTCTGCAGGAAAGAAACAATAGATGAGGAACTGACAACTGATAGTATCCAACTACTCAAGGAAAAGCAACCTGAGAACACAAAGTAACACATTAGACTGTAACGCTATACTACAGTGTGTAATCTGTCCTCTGCTGGCATTTTGAACCCCCAGAAAAATGATAAAATGCTTCTAATAATCTTCTGAGGGCACAGTAACGCTGGAGAAGAATTTTAAATTGCCACTATCATGAATGTCATGCTATTCAAAAGGTAGATGTTTCTATAAAACATATTATGTCTTAATAAAAGAAAAAATAATCAATTTTTCCTTACCAGGAGAACATCAAAGGCTGAAATAATATTGACAGAAACAATTCATTAAATTAAAATACCTTATTGATATTAGCAACATAATGCATGAGTATCAGCAGCAGTGTAACTGTTAGAGTTATAAATCTTTTTTTAAATAAGATATAACATTCTGAAGTAGGGACATCTTTTTAAGAAAGCTTGCTAAATTTATTCTAGTGTGTGAGAGACCTTAATTACAACAACTTCTGTGGTGAAACACATGAACAGATGAATTTTAACAGAGATCTTCAAGGCGAGCTCTCCATCAAAAAGAGAGGACTCAACAAGATTGAGTTATATGAATCTGTAATAATTCCCACAAGCCTTCTAATTTGTACAGAGGGGGATTTCATTATGTGTAAAGGAGTTCATAGAAATTTTGTCAAATAGGTAGTGTTAAGAAAGTATTTGATTCTGTTGGAGTGTTCAGGTAAGAAATTAAATCTCCATGAGAAAATTATCAATGCAATGAATTCTATTAATAACCACAAAAACTGCTGGAAGCAGCAGTTCTGTCCCTACTATTTTAGAGTTCAGTAAAAGTCATTTTTATAGACAGGACTAAACATTTTTAACACTTACTTTACAGCCTCCTGTGGGATGGTATATACTGCTGCCAACTCAGCACCACTTCCTGACGCTTTAAGTGAAAAAAGAAAGAAATGTTAAACACAGTGGCACAAGAAATGTTTAAGTGCCTTGACTCATTTTTCCAAATTGGAATTTGATTGTACTGCTAGAGATAACACGGCTTCAATAAGAGGGCATTAACTTTTATAATTGCAATCAATGAGCTGGGTTTTCTCTCAATGGGGAGACAAGCTCCAGTAGAGGATAGTCCATGCTGAAGAAGGGAGTCTCAGCAAAAAAGAGCCATCAAAAAGTTTGGGTTTGGGGCTTTTCAAACCAGGAGAAAGCAGTGAGGTAGATTTCAGTAAAGCATTCTCACCCCACTGGGTAGACAGACTGGAGAAAAAGGGAGAAAGGAATCCTGTGATAATTTCATTGTATCATGCTCACTGAATGAAAGGACTTCTAAAGAGAACAAATTTTGCTGTAATCTTTGTTTCCTTAACTTTGTGCAGAGAACAGAAAAAAAACAAAAAAACATATCACAACTTATATAAAGAAGATCCTCCCACAGCTGAGCTATTTACAGCCATCAATAGAACAGACCTTGACAGGCCTGAGATGCAGCATATATAGCTGGAAGAAGCAGTGCAATGTCATATGTCTTCTATTTCAGGTGGAAAGCAAAAAGCAGAGATGACTGAAGAAATAGTTACTTGGAGACCTTTAGACATTTGAGAATAAAACAAGGCTTTGAGGCACATACAGAAATGTGCTCGAGGCCCAGAGTGAAGATCTAGCTCATTAGAACTCAAAGGAATTACAGTAGAATAAATGAAGCCTTGAGAGACACAGTTCAAGTGTTTTCCAATATCATATTATTTCACCAGTAAATTCCCAAGCTATTCCCACCACCAAGGGTAAGCCACAGTGGTGTCATTTTAAGTCAACAATTATTTTCACACATGGACAGAATTAAATTTTTCATTGAGTCCTTGAGATCTTTAATATAATTAATTGAAAAAAATACTGATTCATTGTAGCAACAGGCCAGTGATAGCAATGCAGTGATTTAATTCCAGTCAGATTAAGTTTCTATATTACTGGGGTGTACCTGAAATTTTTGCTTGAGATGAAGCCATTTTAAGGAAAGAATGTATAATCAAGCTTTTATCCAGCAAGCACTAAGTCAAGTAACTAGGCTAGAAAATAACTAGCAGAGACGTGAATATTGCTTGTTGAAAAATTAGAAAGGACAGTTATGGCAGGATTTCCTATGACTTCAGGCAATCCTCGGAAGCAAAGGAATGATACTATTTTTAAAGCAGCTGCTGTTTACAATGTTCTCCTTCAGATTTCCACTTCTAAGTTTCAGCCCATATTGCAGCAGGGACCCTCTGCTGACATGAGAAAATCCTTGAGTCAGTATTTTCCTTCAGTCTTTGAGCTGACCTAAGCAGCTCCTAACACTTCCCAGTCTGAAATGACTCAGCACTACTGTTAGATAACATTTTTTTCATTCCTTCCTAAAGCTCAAATAACAGAGTCTTTCATGCCTTTCAAGTCAAACCTCAGCAGACCTCTTGCAGCCCCCCAGCTGGCTGAAGCACCAGCAATTCAGCTTTACTGAGTCAGGCTCAGAGAAGAATGAGTCAGACACTGACATCCAAAGAAAGCAACTATCTCCTGCTGCATCTGTCATTATATTGGGAAATCCTGATAGAAACTCTACATTTCAGGCTCTCATCCCTTTGTCATCCAACTGTATTCCTAATCAAAGTTGAGATTTTCCTTTTCAGTTCCTAACAGCTGCAGCAATTCAGAGCTGCCTTACT
>VZTY01027580.1:83586-98023 GCA_013400935.1 Turnix velox
AATTTAAGTACAACATGCATTACCTTGTCAATTTACAAATTAGACTGCACCAGACCTATAATTAATCACACGGAAAGCTGCTATCTTTGGTTTTGATGCTGGTTTATGCACCATCATTCCTATCAGACCAGCCTAATTGCTTTGTTTTTGTGAGCTCTCAGGGAACAACATTACTACAAACCTGGAAAAAAATAACAACAGCAACTGTGCTAACTCTTGATCAATAACCACCCAGCCAGGAATATCAGACCTATTAAGTGCCCTTTGCCAGAAATCTATCAGCCAAAAATAAATACCTGAGGCTGGAATCAGCTCTGTCTCAGCTGGCACAGTGGAGAATGAAGAAGGAGAAAGAAAAGAGTGAAAGAAGAAAGCAAAGATTCTAATGTTTTTTAAACACTGTACTTAGAGTTTCTTCCTTAACTTCTTCAAAGCTACGTAAAACTGAGGAAAAAAAAAGTATGTACTTCACTCATCTCCCAGTAAAGGCACTAAAGGAAAAACTCAGAAGACAACATCTGTAAGCAGCTAAGGGTCCCTTCTCTTGATCTTCTTCTACAAAATCCCACATAAATAACTCCCTTTTTCACACCAACTTTTGTCCCTGCAAGCACAAATTTTGATCCGAACAGAGAAAAAGGGAAAAATTACAGCCAAATCAACAGAAAGGTGGCAGTAAGATAACACCTAGGCCTCAAAAGTAGGCCCAGTCTGGTTTTACTACCAGAATGCCACTTTTCACCATCTGCACTAAACCTCCCTTGGCTGAGGCCTCAGTGTGTCCCTACCCTCCATGGCTCCTCAGAACTAGTCTTCACCAAACTTCCCAAAAACTCACCAGAACTGGGATCTTTCAGTAGAATTTCCGCTGTCTTCACTCCAGCAAATCATCTGTTAAGTTGCTGCAAAGAAATTGGAATGGGGAATAGCTGTTTCCATGGTCCTACCTGTGGAGATCTGCTCTCCTGTCTCTCAGGGGAGACGCCATTTTGCCCTGAGGGAAGCTTCTGGAAGGAGGAAAACTCTGAGGCGGCAAAAAGAAGCACCTCAGAGAATGCAGCTCCATGGAAGGGGAGAGAAACCCTCCCTCAGGTAAAGACGAGACATTTTCCTTCAGAATCCAGGAGAAAAACTTCCCCTCCATTGAGAAGAGACAGGCTTTCCCTCAGGCGATGGTAGCTCTCCTTCAGATGATAGAAGTTTTTCCTCAGGTGACAGGAGAGGATTTTTATACCTCAGGTAGCAAGAGATGAGCTTTCTGGCAGGTGGCAGCAATTTTCACACAGGTGACAGCAGTTTTCTCACAGGTGACAGTAATTTTCTTACAGGTGACAGCAGTTTTCTCACAGGTGACAGTAGTTTTCCTCAGGTGACAGTAGTTTTCCCTCAGAGAAAGGCCTGAAAGCTGTAAGGTCAGCAGCAGTTTAGCCCTGGGGTGAAGCCATGCTGAGGTAAATGAATTTTGTGCTGTAAGTTTTGATTATAAACTCTTCTTTACTCACTTTAGCTTTTCTACTAAGCAATAGTGATATTTTGCTTGCTGTTTCATTGATCTGGTGCTACTCCCCTAGAAAATTCCAGAGGGATTTAATGAAAAATAGCTGGTTTAATTACAGGTTTGGGCCTACTTTTGGGGCCTATGTGATACCTTACTGGCACCTTTCTGTTCATTTGGCTGTAATTTTTTCCTTTTTCTTTGCTCAGATCAAAATTTGTGCTTGCTGGGACAAAAGTTGGTGAGGAAAAGGGAGTTATTTATGTGGTATTTTTTAGTAGAAGTTCAAGAGAAGGGAGCCTTAGCTGCTTATCTTCTGAGTTTTTCCTTTAGTGCTTTTACTGGGAGATGAGTGAAGTACATACTTTTTTTTTCCTCAGTTTTATATGGCTTCGAAGAAGTTAAGGAAGAAACTGTAAGTACAGTGTTATTCTCTTTTGGATGTAGTTTTTCCATGCAGCAAATGAAAAGTGATTTAGCATAAACAGCAAAAAAAGGGAGGAGGAAGGGTCTGCAATGTGAGATGCTCAGTCATCTTCAAAGATTTCCTTTGCAGAACTGTTACTTTGCATGGAAGTTGGCAGCTAAATCTGCAACCATGTTGAGGAGGAAGGAAATTATCCCCTCCAGTTTGTGCCATCGCTTTTATCTTGATTCCCTGGGGCTTTATGGGGGTAAATCCTAGCTTGGACAAGAAGAGGCAGGAGGCTTTCTGACTACAAGCAGTGAAACTGAGGAAGAGATTTACTAAAAATCTGTTAAGCACCACAACCAGAGGTAGTTTTATAGCTCAGGTAACAGCCCCAGTTCCATGCCCAATGTTGTTTTGCTTTCACCACTCTTAGCTTCTTGTAAACACGTCTCCATCTAGATAAAAGCTTCTTTGTAATGTTTATTTATTTGGAAATTTCTACATGAGATGGAAAAGCTTTAAATGGTAGATGCACAAGTAGCTTTGGATCTGGGCAAATCGTGCACTCACCAAAACAAATTTGTGCCAAATTTAGAAGTAGTGCCATATGACATGCTCTTGAGGAGTGAGAGGCTGGCTGCAGGCCCAGATCTGACAAAGATCTTTTGCACATTTTTATCTTTATATTCTGTGAATAGTCCCACTGATCATTCTGTCAACCTGAAGTACCAAAACATCAGCAGGCTGGACTGATGTGATATTTAAACCAAAGAACTTTAAAAAAAAAAAGTTATTTTTAAATTTGCTTTCTGTTTACTGAACCTTAAGGAAACATCTGTGTCATGTTTTCCAGTCTTTTTCTGTGCAATGACAGAAACCTTTTTTTCCCTCAAATGAATCTGGAGGTTCTCATGGCGACTTGCAACTTCCAGAAATGGGTTTTTGGGCAGATGTCATACACTGTGAGATTCTTGGTTGTAACTGAGAGTTGGCAAAACACTGATGGATTGAAGTCCTTGCTTAAAGCTTGCAGAATAAGTGCTTTTGATTATAATTTCTTTAGGCCATGTATCATAGTTGTGTTGTGGCTAAGCAACAAGAGAGGAGCAATTAAGAAGATGATAAAGAGTCTGATTTACCTTCAGGGCAGATGTGTTTTGGAGAAAGCCAACAATGTACCCTCAGCAGCAAGGAAAATATCTGAGAAATACTATGGAATTTTTCCAGATAACAACCAGAAAATTAAACATTGTGTAAACGAGGACAACAAAATTAGTGTGTAGCTGGAAACAACAGAGATAGAAGCATTCAAAGGGTATTATTGATGTGTTTAAAATTAGAAAATTAAGCAGCTTAGATGCTGACCTAAAATGCTGGAAGTGAAATCGAGCTAAATTGAAGATGTTTGTTTTACATTTAGCACTCAAGCAGCCCCAGCTGAGAGATCAGCAATACTGCTACAAGGTTCTACAAAGAGTGTAATTACACAGCCTCTGCCACTAACATCCTGTTGTATTAATGTAACAGATAGAGGATGACTTTGATGCATGGAGAAGTGTAGCATAGAAAAAGGATCTTTCTCTCTGTGAGCACAAACTATTCACGAGAGAGGAGCTTTATACAGATCTCAAGTCTGAAGGGATTACTATACCTACAAGAGGCTCTTTCTTGTCAGTTTTGTGATACCCCACATTGTTACTTTTATCGTGTAATGGAAATATTTTTATTACAGCTTAAATAGAGAGGTTCATTGAATTGATATTTATCATAGTTATTTATCACAGTTTGCCTCTGTCTGCATTTGTCTATGTCTACATGTGCATCATAACCACTGTAGATGCCCGTAGAAGGATGAGATTTGATCAGGAGAGGGATAAAAAATGCTGTTGCTGCCTAAATGGGTGCACATTTGAAAACAGACTGCAAATGTTCCATGCAGTTTGAGTTTCATACCTTAAGATTTCTGGCTGATCTATTAAAATCTATTTCAGTGACAAGCAAGTGGACAAAGGGAAATGAAAGCAGCTTTCCTAGACCTGTGAGAGACAGATAAACAGTGAAGCAGAACTCAGACAAAAATCCTTGCTTCTATGGGCAGGTCTAGAAGATAAAGTTAATGAACTGTCAAAAACATACTGTGGCAGTGCCTATGTCTTTCCAGACTGCAGCAAATGTATTTTCCCCTGCAAGATATTATCATTAGCCAGCCTCCCTTTAAGCTTAATTTTTTTTCAGATTTTAATTACTGATTTGCCCATCTCAGTCCTTCCTTAAACACATTCTTCCTTTAGGGGGTACTGTGGAAGTTACTGTTGCAGCATCTGTAGGGGCTTTGTGTTGATATGGACTTACTATGGCCTATGGCAGAGTAGATTTTTGTCTTCATTAGATCCCTTGTGAAAAGACCTATACTAGGTTCATTATAACTATTGAAAAGGATGACTAAAGAGTGCTTTGAAAGGCAAGTCATGGTCTCTCTCAGTATAGTCTGCTCTGTGTAGACAGAAGAGTCATAAATGGATTCTGAGACAGCTTATTTGGTTTAGTTGCTGCTTCACTCAACAAAACCCTGATAAAATCCATAATAAGCAAAGCAGCACTCCATAATCTTTTTTATGGCTGCAATATATAGGGGCTCCCATTTGTCTTGCTGGCATTATTTACATGAAATCTTGTGCTACATACAGATTAGGGCTTAATTTCAGAATTTTACTGCCAACCCTGACTAAACAATGGAATATAATCCTGTTGTAATTTTATATAATAATATTCTTGAGGAATAGTTTTCTTCTTGTTACTATGAGGGTGGCTTTTGATTCTCAGATGCTTAGCATTCTGGCACACTCAAATTGGAGCCTGGCTACTTGTTGGATTAACATACCATGAACCATGATATAGGGGATAAATTTTACTCCAATAATGTAATCTAGTCAAAGACTAATCAACCCTTTGACCTTAGGGAAGTGCCTTAAGCTGTAGCTCTAATCATATTTAAGCAATTGTGAAACCTGTGTAGCAAGTGCAGTTGAAAGCATTAGGTGAAACAAGAAGTTGGTACTAGCAATTTGTAGTAAAAGTATTAACATTTTCTGTGGCTGAGCAGGAATACCAGAAATTAAAGGCACTTGTATTTTGTTTTCTTTCTGAATTTAACTTGAGACTGTGCAATGCTATTGTATAGGAACACTGATATTTTTGATTTAAATTTCATCTCCTTATAAACTGTTTTGATCTAGGTACGTATCAAGTCTGGACAGCGTTTTCTCAGATGTTGCTTTTGTATGCTTTATGGCTTCTCTGTGTAAAAATATTAGTAAATAATTTAATGTTTATTTTTAGTATGAAAATTTGGAGTGTTCTTGCATGACTTGATAGACTGATCTCAATAGGCATTACCATGCTGCCCTCTGGAGTACAGTGACAAGGCATGCATATGATGAAAGTTTTATAGGCATCTGCTGCTCCTCTTTGCATCCAGGAAAATTACCACTGGAATGAGTAAAGCCTTGGCTAAGCTCTTTGAAAGAGAGGATGAATGCTCAGTGTTTCACTTTGCTGAGCCTAGAATTTTTCGGGCATGTAACATGATTTTCACTACTATTATCATGTAGGATTTCATCCCCAATTAAATCCAAAAGTGCTTGATTAAAGTGAACAAGTTTGTAGTATCTCCTCAGTGCTTGTTTTGAAATTCTTTGTTATGGCTTTTAATGTTTGGTTTAGAAGCAGCAGCTTGAGTTTTCTCAGCAAAATTGAAATTTTTTTGTCCAAAGGTACAAGACCAGTATCAGACTATTCCATTGAATCAAGCTTTTGTGGCTCCTATGAAACCTAAAGCTCAGAAATTCTGTGACTCGACTGGAAGTTACTCAGAGCGAGCTATCAAAGGCAACAACACAACACATAATTTTCCCTCAAGCTCAAAAAACCCTAAAGCATTTGGAAGCCATATGCATCTGTTGTTTCCTAATTTAATTCATCTTTTTCCAAGATTTGTCTTGTGGAAAAAGTAGAAATACCCCTTTACTCCTCCCTCTTTCCCCCAGATCACTTTAATTCCATGTAAGAATGAAAACAAATGTAAGGAATTTATTTTATCTTATCTGTAAGTTCTGCAAAAAATGGTTTGAGTTACTTTAATGTGTTTTGTGGAATCTTATGCTTAATATAGACATTCAGCATAAAGATTTCCAGTTGCAGATTATATCTAGCTGGAAGTGTGGTAAAAAGCACAGATCCACAAGTACAAAATACAACAAACCATTCCTTTATACTTTTTGGCTGGTACAAAGTCACTTTAAAGGTTCAATAATTTATGTTCATTTTGGGGTCCTTTCTCTGCCTCCATAATAGGAAATAATGCAGAAATTAAAAGCAATGCTTGTTATCTTCAGAAGTTTTTGCAGGGACTTTACAACACATAAAAGCAGCTAATTAAACTCTTAGAAGTCATTAAATATTTCAAGCACTTTTCCAGTGGAAGTCATGAGGAATTAGGTACCTTATTTCTTTAAGTCCATTTTTAGTGTAACAGGGTGTCTTTCATTAGGTGTCTAAAGACTTCTGAAATTCTACTTTTCTCAAGTTTAGAGTTTCAGGTCAGGCATAAAGAAAATGTAAGCTAATTGACAGGAACTGCAGATTGCATGTAGCTTGTTGAGTCATGAAAAATTAAAATCACTGACTGGAGTCTGAAACAGTCAATACAGTGGTAACATTAAACTGCACGTCAGTATAACCAAGTAAAATACCATATTTATGAGGAAATCTACCCGTGAAAATGGTCTTACAATTCTGTGGAAGGCTCAGCACATTATGACTGTCTTCCTCCAAAATCCCTTGGCCAGCAGAGCAAATGCAAGTATTTCTTGGAAAAGAAGACTCTGAATAAAAGTAGAGGGTTTATATTGTCTTGTATGTGGTTCTGGTGATACAGCTCTTGAAACCTCTGCCATATTCAGGTGCTGTAGATCTTTGAAATTGCTCAAGGTCTAGATTTTCACTACCCAAAATTTGCTTGGCTAGCAGTTCAGCTGATAAATGAGTAATGATCAGGTTTTTGGGGATTGAACCTAGTCTTCATTGGTAGAAAGGAAAGTAAAGACAGGCTGTTAAAATCCCAAATACTGTATCTTTTACTGTGGAGTTTCTCCTAGTAAAAGTTCACTGAGTTTTATGGAAGGCTTAACAGTCTGATTCCCTCTGGCAGCTTCAGAAGTACCACCTTGTATTAATAATATCTAATAATGGTAAATTTAGTAATAGTAAATAATTGTTTGGAGAAAATATTCCCCATACAAGTGGAGACTCCTTTGTGTGTGTGTATATGACTTGCACAACGAAAAAAATTATTTTTATTATATTCTAACTTTTTTTGATAGAAACGATAGCATCAGTAAATAAATCCACAATATCCTGGTAAATATTTTTAATTAGAATCCAAGAGCAGATCAGAGCACAAAGGTAGCTTTACTAGCAGCTTCTACTAAGATTAAACATATATATATAAATATGTATATATATATCTCCCAAGACAAAATACACAGCTTCATATAATCTGCTAAAGAGAAAAGTAAATATTGTGCAACCACAAATGAAGTCAAAGCATAACATTGTGGTGAGACTTAAGAGGAGTTAACAGACCGAAATGTCTCATTATTTCACAAATTATAGCAGTATGAAAAAATACTCCTTTAGTTTCAGGATACTTAGCTGTTTCATGAAATAAAAATACGTGGTGAAAACAAAGCACTGTTTCAAGAACAGGTCTGGAAGCTGAGTTACCTCGGTGTGATAGGTGGGCAGACTGCAGTGTGAGTAACATGGAGTCTGCACTTCAGGTGTAAGGGGGGTGTTTTCACCATTTTTGGCAGACTGACAGTTTTGTGTACAACATAAAGCTCAAATGAAGGAGCTGGGCTTTCTTGGGTGAGGTGGTACAAGCAATGCTTTTGGTTCCTTTTGCTACTGGTATGGATTAAAATGTTAATGATAAAAATGCTTTTGGTGTCCTTGACCTATTTTGCAGTGGATGCTGGGAGCCAAGCTTTGCCCTCAGTTACACCCTGTAGCTCCCCTGAAGTCCATAGTGGTGCCAAGTGTAACTGAGGGAAGAATTCAGCTGTTCAAATACGCCCATGGTTAGGAAGCCAACTGGCAGCAATTGCAAGGGAATAATAGGAGTGTTGAGGGCAAGAACTGAGGAGCCTTCGCAGGGCGGTCTGGAGATCTGCACAGTGTTCGTCTGCAGTCTGTTTGGCCTCCTAAAGTCAAAGCTATTACTTTTCCCTACTTACTCAACTCTACTAAGTACAAAATAAGCCTTTCACTGGTGAATTCTAGTAGATGCCCTCCATCTGGGGCTCCTGCTCCTCTTAATGCATTGTATCAGGAGCCTTTTGTTTATACCTAATCTTTAGGTTTCATGGCACAGAAAGCAGTTCTGAACATATTTTATATTTCTAAAACAGTGAATCATTATTGTAATTAGCAAAGAAGAACTGGGTAGCTTCCAGGCTACTTATGACACAAACTCATCTTCTTGTGGCTCAGCTAGTTAGTTATTTAGTACTTCCTATGGCTTAAACAGGCAGTGTCTTAGAGTGACTCCCATCAGATGGAACAACTTATTATCACTCCATGGATGAGGAACCAAGACCTTAAAGTTTTTGTCCCAATTCAGATCAGATGAGAGGAACTGAAATTCTTGTATCACTAGTTGTAGTGCCCTCATATGCTAGATGTTAAACCCTTTAGCAGCTAGGACTACATCAGCTGTTTGTAGCCTTGGTGAAGTCCTGGAGCTCTAATCTTTCAGTGCAGAAGACTTCTTGACACTGGATAACCTTGAGTTCTGGTTTTAAAATTGAAAAGAAAACATAATCTTTTTCTGGGAGTAGGGGAATCTTAGAACTCCTACTCTCATAGCTGTGTACTATTTGAACAGCATAAGCTTCAGAGTAACAGATTAAAAATCCCTTGTCAGCCATTTCTATTCAGTTTCATGGACAGAAAACAATAAAGAGGTAATGAAAAAAACAGAGAAACTGAACTATGAGAGACAAACCACTGCAGGCAAAGGGCAGACACTGGCTGAACAGAGAAGGAAAAAGAAGTTTTTGTGAATATATAAAGTGTAAACCATGATAGATTTTCAGTGCTGAGCAGCCTGCAGCTTCATGGCTGTTTTTGTGTAGAGGCCAGGGGTTTATATAAATTATTAAAAAGTTAGAAGAATAAAAAACTCCAGAGAATGGAAACTCATAATCATGCTGAATACAAAAGAAGTGATAATAATATAGAAGACAATGTGTTACACTAATCCTGGTAAAAAATAATAATTTTGGTCAACTACTGAAAAAAAGCCAATTTTGCAACTACAATAAAAAACTAAGTAGTGATCTATTTCCCTTGTAGCTCATCCTTCCTGGTAAACACAACTTGGGAAATATTTTAAACATGCAGACTGCCATGAGTGTTCAGATCTAGTTGGAGAGAAGTTAATCTCACCATACATAATATATGTGCATGGATGTGGATGATTTGCTTTAAAGCATGCCATTTATTCCAGTGCATTTAGTTGATAAACAGGGAAAATACAAAAACAATTTTGACAAATGTTAGTAATTTTCTAATTTGTTGGATTTACTTACAGTGATGATGAATTTACTGAGTTGCTGCTGGATTTTCTCTACAAAGGACACCTTGATATGCTTCATTCATGTGGAACGTTTCAAATTAATAACAAGGAAAGGATGGAATTTTCAAGAGAAGAAGAAAATCATAAAACGCCCACCATAAAAACTAAATTCTCTATAAATAGTCTCAATCAGGAAAACCTTTACCCCCGAGACAATCCTTTTTAGTAGCTCTTTCCCTTGTGACAAGAGCAAACTTTCCCATGCCACAAATCATTCATCATTAATGTAATCTGAGGGAAACCATCCTGCCATCCTAATGTGTTTCATTTTTTTCAGGCTGAGATAGGGCCATATTTGGTTGGTAGGACTTACGAGCTTAGCATCAGTAATTATGATCACTCTGGCTGGACAAAAGCAGTTCCAGATCCATCATTAACAGCTCCCAAGGTCTGCTACTTCTGTCACTTGATTTCTTATTCTGTTGCTGTGGTTGCAACAATAGGAAATTGCTTGATTTGAGAGCAATACTCTTGTATTAATGCATATCACACTTGTTTGGATTGCAGCTTAGGAAAAGCCAACAGTTTCTCTTCAGTAGGAAATGACTACATTTTCCATTGGTTTTGGGCTAAGTATGTTGAAAAGAAAATACCTAATGGGTGGGTTTCTAAAACGCTTTTTTCACTATTTGCTCTCCTGAGAGTTGCATTATTTGCCAAACAAGGATATTTGTATGCCTGGTTTGAGTTATTGACTGTGTAAGTCTGCATTGTACAAGAAAATTCAGTAATAAAAAGCTCAATCCTAGATTGTGTTATTGGTCATCATCCATCCTGGGCAGATGCTAGAAGATGTGAACTGATAATGATCCTAGAAAGTGTAAAGCATTGTCTCAGAAGAGTCTGAATGATGACTTGAATATACACAAAAAGGGAGGAACTGACCAAGCTTGCAGGCCTTTGCTTCAGATCACTGAGATACATCACTGCTATATCTTATGATGATAAAACAGAGAGGTAATATCTATCACCTAGAATCACTGTAGCTGTGAGGATGACTTGTAGGCTCATTGGTAAAGCCCCATCTTTGGCTGCAGAGTAGGAAAAAGGCTAAAGGATTCTCCAAATGGTAGGCACATTCCCATTTTTACAAAGAATACCACTTTGGGATTGATTCTGGGTTGTTCTTGCACTCAGTGGTGCAAAATGACAACATTCCACTGGTTTTGTTGCTTTATAAAGGTTATAAAATGTTAGTCCAGTGCAGGGCAAGAGGAAATGAAGATTCAAACTGTAATCTGCTTCTTATAACACCAAAGGGCTGTTGCAGATCTCACTAGCACTCCTATTTGGTATTTTCATTAAATTCAAGAAACAAATGTTACAAATTTGACTTGGTTCTTACTTTTTTAGCATTCCATTCACTATAGAATGAGGATAGAATGAAGTGTATTGTGCTAGATGTTATTGTAGGGTTCTTGCATGTTGCAAAGCAGAAGTGGCTAGGAATAGAAAAGGATTCTCTTTGAAATATCATAAAACAATCACAATTTGCCTCTTTTCTATGTGCTCCCCAGCATAGTTTCTTGAAGTATTACTCCTCCTACTCTACTTGTAAGCTACATAATTCTATTAACTGGAAAAAAATTCCCACAATTAGTTTAACTCTGTGTGGTTCATGCTAATTGTAAGCCACACTAGAAGTTCTCTTTCCACATTTTCAAGTCCTGCCCAAAAAAATTCAAATCAAGAGTCTCATGAATTCTGATAAGTTTTGGATCTGGTTTTGAACTATTTCCAAGCAAAAGTTTTCTTTTAAATTTCAGCTTTCCTACTACTGCACCAGTAACAATTTTAGTTGTCAATAAACATGAGACACTCAGTGCTGACAGCTGAAGTTATTTTAGTCACATACTACCTAACAGTGTTCAGAGTTCATACAGTTAAAGTATGTTTTCCCTTTGGCAGCCTTTTTTGTGGTTCAGCATCATTTCTCTCCAAGTGTCTAATCAGCATCCAGAAGTTGGTCTCATAAAGAAAACAGCAAGACTTTAATTACATGCTTTTCATTCTGAGTCAAGGGTCTAAATTTTGACCAAGAAATTGCCTTAGTCCCAAATGTTGACAAATTTTTACCAGATGAACTTAGGAAAACCTTGCTGGGAAACCATCTGTAGACCACCTGAGTGTTCTGGGGTTTTTTATTTATTAGAGGGAAAGACAAGCCCTATCTTGGCTACAGATTATTGGCTCATTGAGCAGCTCCACTCTTCTGAAGTTGTCTCTGAAGATAGTAGGCTTTATGCTTCCAGCATAGTTTCTCTTGACTCCTTTTGACCTTTTTCATTGTAACAACCTTATTTTCCTCCAAATAAATAGAGGACAGATCATAGAGGCAGACAAAAAGTCATCTTGTCCCTCAACTATACCCTAATCTTCACAGATCAAGTGATAGGAAATGAAATCTTTTTATCTAATGCTCTCACATATCACAATAAAATACTATATTTCAGTTTCATGGCAAAGGGTGAGTCCACTGCATAGCACTAGATGGCAGTAATATATTGCACTTCCCAGTGAAATCATCAACTCACTGTGTCATCTGAGTTGGGAAATGTAAACTTAGGTGCACAACTGAGCCACGTTTCTTTTCTAAGTTTGTTTTGGTCTACAGTCTGAAGCTGATCTAAGCTGACCACAAAACCCATTTCTCATACTTCCTGCAAGAGCAAGCTAATTAAGCTTTTTATGTCTTTGCCAAGAAAAATGTAGGCATTGTTAGTTCAGACACCAGCAAAATCAAGCAGCTCTATGCATATCACATTTAGCCAAATCTGCAATCTTGTAATTGCACCAAATGCTAGATAAATGGGATTAAATGTCAATGACAAAGTGTACAACAAGGTAATTTCAGTTAATCTCATGGAGTTTTTTCATCAGGTGTAAATTGGCATACCTGTACAAGAGTTTCTGTTCTTATTATCACTCTCTGATCTGTTAAACACTTGCACGTTTTGCTGTAGAAACTTCTGCTAGTGCTGTGCTGGTATTGAGGTGATAGATGTGCTGCTCAGTAGAAAGAAGCAGAGCTGCAATTTAAGGAATATTCAAGCCATCTTTTTAAAGGTGGATTTTTTGTCTCTTGCTCTCACCAAAACAACACTTCATTGTGAATTAAGCAGACTCCTTTGCTGAGGCAAAGTTTTTACTAATAAAGGTTTGTCTGAGTGAACTTGGATGTACTATCTTGAGTGAAGGTTTACCAAAAGGACCACATGCTGTCCATTTAATGATAAANGGGTTGTGTGAGTGAACTTGGATGCACTATCTTGAGTGAAGGTTCACCAAAAGGAGAGTTGTAGAGTTGACTACATGCTGTCCATTTAATGATAAAGTCAAAGCTCCTTGTGTGTTGTGTAGTGATTGCTCCAGAAGTTCTGAGTTTCACTTCTTGTTCTGCTGTTGACTGAGCAAATCACTTCACCTTGTGTTCAGTCTTCAAAATATAAATAATGATATTCAAAGGCTTATTATAGCACATCAAGATGAACTAATGAAAGCAGGTTTTGGCTGCAATTACTACTATTAAGTTATATTCTCTCATTTCAGATGTAATGGGAATTCTATCCTGTTTTTCACACTCCATTACTCCAAGCTCCTTCAGGCAGAAACAACATTTTATGAACACAACAAGTAAGTCACTTTTTATTTTTGGTCTACTTTTAAGATGCTGTTTTTATTTCATAAAATCTAAGTGAAATATTGTGGTCTTGCTGTGGCTATTCTAGACCATGTGAAATTTGGTGATGCTGAGATTACTTGCTGTGAAATTCACTTATTAATCTTTATAATTTCAAGGACCAGAACGTATTTCAAGCTATGAATTCCAGCTCTCCTTGAAAACGCCCTCACCACAATGGTGCAGTTTCAAATGGACTATGCAATGAAGTAAACTACTGTTTTTCCTAATAAAAGTATTAGAGCTATACTTTAACCTCTGAATACCATGATTTAGCAAAACAGTTATGTTTTTTTAAACAAAATAATGGCTTTTTTCAAGTTTTCTGGTCTTTTTCCAACCCCATGTGAAACATCAGGAAAGTATCAGGAAAAAGGAAATGAAATGCTGATGTGACTTCTCAGATAAAAAAGGAGAAACTGTGTTCACATTGCCTCTATTTCCCCAAACCACTGATGTTGAAGTCTGCACAGATCAGAAAGCAGTGTGTGCCCAGTGGTGCCCTTTGTTAGACCCTACCTGTGGCCCTTTCCTAACTCTTTGATTTGCCTTCCTGGTTCTACTGTGTTTGGGTACCCAGTTTCCTGTAGTCTTTCCTCACTACTAAGCTCTATTTACTGCCCTTTTCCAGGTGCTGCTTTGCCCTCATTCACTTCATATGCATGCCTTTCTGTGTGTAGGTATTTTTGTTTTCCTTCCCCTCTATCACATTTCAGAGTCAGTGATCCTGTGCTTGCTGGCTCTGCAGTTGACTCACCAGACTGTGTATGCAAGGTCATTCTGTAAGACAATGAGGCTGCCAGTTTAGCAATAGCATCCACTGGACCACAACACATTGGTTTTTGTTTTTCAGCTTCCTCCAGCAATCAGTCTCTGCTGTCTTAGGTCCATTAAGGCTTTTTTCCTGCACAGATGCTGTCAGCTCTAGATAACTCTACTGAAGCAAAAGTTAAAACAAATCATAGAATAGTTCAGGTTGGAAGGGACCTTAAAGATCATCGAGTTGACACATATTAAAGGGGGAAGGGAAAGGCATGTGGCAACAAAGGATATTGTATTCACCAGCAAATGTTGACTGGAAATATCCATCACTGGACCAGGTAGAGGAAAGTCCACTACAGAATTCCTTAGTTCATAAATGTTTGTTAAATC
>VZTY01027582.1:3443-42152 GCA_013400935.1 Turnix velox
TTTTTAATAAGATATCTTATGGGAGGACCAGAAATAATATGTGTAAATTGGAAGGGGTAGATTCAGGCTAGATATAAGAAAGAAAATTTTTACAGTGAGGGTGGTAAAACACTGGAACAGGTTGTCCAGAGAGATTGTGGATGCCCCCTCTCCAGAGGTGTTTAAGACCTGGCTGGACAAGGCACTGTGCAACCTGATCTAGTGGGAGGTGTCCCTGCCTATGGCAGGGGATTGGAACTTGGGGATCTTTAAGGTCCCTTCCAACCCAAACAATTCTATGATTCTTTTCTATGATTAAATTACTGTGAAAGTAAAAAAAAAAATCTAAATATAGATGCAACAATCCCATGTAACTATGAGATAGATCCACAGTAAATTTCAACATGAGCATATCCAGAAGCATAAAAATAAGTTGATATTAAGTAAATCAAGCTAGTTTTGAGTGTTACAGGGAAAGCAAGGCTTAAAGTGTCTGAAAACAAAGAAAAATTAAATGGCTTCAAAAAAGAGATGAGGCACTCAACAGAACAGAGATAGGGAAGAAACTGATAAAATTTCTATTTAAGCCCACGCAGAATGGAGAAGGAATAATCAATCTGTAAGATTTACAAACCAGTTAGCCTATTTGAGGGCTTTCCCCAGTTTTTGGCAAAATGTGAATATCTACTATTCATTTCCAATCCAGGGATATTTGAAACTTAGTTGTTAACAGCCTAATAAAAATCTTTCTCTTGAAAAATATGGAATACTTATCCAACTTGTAATCCATAGTTGTCAATTAAGCATGATTCCAAGACCATCGTTTCAGTGCTGTCATGACCATAAAAAGCTGCCTCACTGCAATGAAACTCTTGCTAGATTTTTTTGGGGTGCAGATATGAACCTGACTTTCTCACTTGCTCCTTTTTAAGAGCATAAGGAGCAAGAAAACTTATTTCACTGACTGATTTAGAGCCATGTTTTCCACAGTAGACAGCTGCTGAAAAAGCAACAACCCACCCATAAACTGACATAGGTGTCAGATTAATCTGAGTTGTGGGTTTTTTTCCCCTGACATAAGTCTACACAATTTCTGTTTCCAAGAATTAGATGGGTCAAAAAACCTTTTTCTACTTAAGCTTTTTGGCTGGAAATGGGATTACCATAGGACAGAGTGGTCCTACAGCAAGTAGGCAGAAACTTCAAAGGCAAACTTCTCATTAGAGGCTTGGCAAGTAAAATATGAGAAGCCTCTGCCAAGCATACAATGTCCAACAGTGCCTAGCATCCCACGCAAAATGAAGTCTAGTGAAACTTTTGATACCTTAATGAGCTAAAAAGGCCATTAAAAAAGTAGTGTTTATAACATGTAGGTTGTGCCAGAGACCAAAATGGATCCACTTGTTCTCTCCCCCTATGAAGGATAAAGAGGGAATTCATAGCAGAGAAATAAAAGTAGTTACCTCAATCTTTTTCCTTTTTTTGTTTGAATTTTTTTTTCATAAACCTTATCAATTAACTACCATAAAGTAATGTTTATCTTTGTTGCATTTCAGTGGCAGCCCTGGCCCCTTATAATTTCTTTCCAAAGTAAATGTTTGTTCCTTTTTGACTGAAGTGACAGAATATACCATTTCCATTAAAAAACAAAGTCATGAAAGTCATGTAAACAGTTTTTACAGACTCTGTAGTCACCTATCTATGTTTTCCTAAGACACAAAGCCAGAGTAAAAATTTAAGATGGTGGTTTTGGGCATCAGCAGAGTGGTGGTAGTTGCGGCTGGGCGGACTGAGTCTTAGCCCACTCCCCCGATGGGGGGTCCCTCTGCACGTTCATCCACCCTCACCTGAAGCTGCTGCCCATGCCAACAATCTGCTGCCACCCATTATCAAATTTCATATGTGCTTGTTTTTGTGAATTTTGTACTTTCTTGTTAATATGGTGAAAGGCCCACTGAGAAAACATACATTTTCTATGCACTGAGATAGCCTGTGAATTTACTTTTTCTTATATTTAAACCACTGATAAAAAGAAATTTTTATGGAATCAGAGAGTTGGAAGGGACCTTCGAAGGTCATATAGTCCAATCCCCCTGCAGGGACATCCTGCACTAGATCAGGTTGCTCAGAGCCTCATCAAGCCCAGCCTTGAATGTTGCCAGGGATGGGGCCTCCACCACCTCTCTGGACAAACTGTTCCAGTGCCTCACTGTCCTCATGGTGAAGAATTTCTTTCTAACATCTAATCTAAACTTGCCCTGGTCTAGTTTAAAACCATTGCCCTTTGTCCTGTCACTACATGCTTTGACAAACAGTCCCTCCCCAGCTCTCCTGTAGGCCCCGTTCAGGTACTGGTAGATCACAATGAGGTATCCCTGGAGCCTTCTCTTTTCCAGGCTGAACAGCCCCAGTCTCAGCCTGTCCTTGTAGGATAGGTACTGCAGCCTTTGCATCATCCTTGTTGCCCTCCTCTGGACCCTATCTAACAGGTCCATGTCTTTCTTGTGCTGAGGGCACCAGAGCTGGATGCGGTACTCCAGGTGGGGTCTCACGATAGATACCAGGTATTATTTTATATCTTTTATACATATGTACATTTATATTTAACTCTTTTATCATGAAACATTGCATTAAAAAAAAAACCTAGAAAACATGTGTTAGTCTTCAACTGTAATATATGCATAGGAAAAGAGCTTATATACATGATTTTATATATCTACATTTATGCTTATTACACCATCTGACCACTATTTAGCTTCTTGTCAGCACCATGCTGATTGTGTCATGAACTTAAGCCTCTTAAAAGATCTAAATTTAGATAATATGCTTACACACAGGAGGAAATTACTGTACTATCTTGGAGTTTTTATTATGAGAAAGCAAAAAATTTTAAAACCCAGACATTTTTAGAATGTCTTTCTAATTTACTGGCCTAAGACTGAGATATTCACAATGATTTTAAAGCTTTCTGTCTGATGGTCTAATGTCTACAAAAAACTAATTCAAGAAAACCACCTTTACTGCAGTTAACTGTCCAGGAGGTAGCGAGAAGCTTTCAAAACCAGTTGATTGATTAAGTAAGTACTCTTCTACTGGATTTTTTGGCTTGCATCCAGGAGCTCTGGAGAAAGGGAATAGTGGACACTTGGGTCTCAGAAGTCACCTCAAAGTGAATCTCGAAGTAGCTATTGAACTCTTTCAGTTTTCACAGCATAGGGTTGATTTGCTTTGACAGGAGCACGTAATGAAATATGCTGTATAAGTCATGCTTCGGGGGGAAATAGAAACACACTTTCTTAAAAAGCAGTAATGATTTCTTGAATTAAAGGTGTAAGGATGTGTTTAAAAGACTTGTCAGTCGTGTTCCATCTCTCCTTCCCTTTTCCTTTCCATTAGTGCAATGCTAAAGGTCTGAAACCCTTAACAGTGTTTCCTTCAAGAGGATTCATTGTCCAACTGCAACAGAAGGTGAAAAAACTTAATAAGTGTGATCTTTTGTTGCCATTTTGTCTATTGTGTATTACTCAAATTGAAAAACTATTTCTCTGCTGCTGGATGGAAACTTTTTTCTCACTGAAATAATAACTATTCTGACTTCACTGGCTTAGTTTAGTTGATTGCTGCAGGTATTCCCTTATTTTCCTCTTGCATTCATCTCACCCAATAAATGTAGGGAAAAAGCTCTATTCCTTTTCAGTTAAAAAACATACTAAAATGAGTGCTGCTTCTAAGAAAAGAATTTGTCTGTATAGCCACTCATAAATGCTTTTTATTGTGTCATGAAGTTATCAGGGCATTTGCTTAGCAGCACTACCTATTTGAGTCCAAAAATTCATTTGCTATCATAAGATGCATCCTTTGCATGCCCAATGTCACTCTCCTTGCTAATATTCCTGCTGCAAAGGGCTTTCCTTGATACTTACTTCAAGGAGTCACCAGTACCATAGCATGCAGGGATCCCTTTACATAGGGCACATGAATCACAAGAAGACAAAACGCCGGTGGTCTGAGTCTGTTTAGAGCCTTAGGTCAGAGTTTTCATCTATAAACATTCTCTTGTATGTTTATGTTTTTACACAGCCTGATTTATTGAAGGTGAAAAACAGTGTGCTAACTTTGTTCAGGCAAACTGATGAATTATTGTTGATATGCTCATCAGAAATAACTCAGATGATCAGCTCATAACACCGAACTATTAAGTTCGTCTGTGTGATGAGTGCTTTGGTTAAATGTCATAGAATTGGCATTGGCTTCTGTCACCTTTTAGAAAAAAATATCCAGTTTTGTAGTTATAACATTGTTGGTTTAAAATCTAGCCCCAGAACAAATGAAATGTATTTATTAAATTGCTAGAGAAAATGTCATTTATTAAAAGTGGTAGGGTAGTCACAGACTTGTAGTATACTCAGTGGGTGTCTGTTTAGAGATTTTCAGAGAGAAAAGCATTTTGTGTTGGGAGCTGTGAGTCATTCCTGGGACTTCGCTTTAGAAATACACACACATTCTGTGTTTAGGGGAAGACATTTAAACTTTGGTGTATAGTTACAACAGCAGTAAAAATAATCCTTTATATCTGTTTCTAAAGCACAATAAAACCTACAAGTTTGTTTAAAAGTAAAATATGTTAATACACAGCAAGTCAGTATTCATACACGAATGCTTAAATCTTACCTCTCTGCACAAGGCAGTCCATAGATAATGCTGCTGCAAGACCTACTGAGTGAGTGGTATGATTTGATCCCAGCTGAGCCCTTTATTCCCAAAACAAAGAGGGTTTGCACAGCTGCTAGTCAGAAGTTATCTGCCTTATGTTCACCATAGCCCTTGTGACCCTTAGTTTCTTCTGCCCCAGGACAAGAAAATGAGTTTGTGTGTCACTGACATGCGGTGTCATCCTCTTGCAAGGCTGAATTTTACAGCAGCACTGCTTTAGGAAAGGTAGTATGTCTTTAAAAGCACAATATATTTTTTAAAAAAGTTCAGTAAGTTTTTGAGTGTTATTCCTACCACAGCAGTGCAGGCAAGACCTGTAGCCTTTCTGAGAGATTTCTTTTTCCATGTGCATAGCATGAACTGCTCATATTTCATATATTATCCAAGGTGTACCAAAACAACTGAGTTTAAGTCCAACTTTCTTTTTTTTCTTTCAAGCCAAACTCAATTCCTTCTAATGCAGAACTTCCAAAGCTTGTAGCTAACTTGAAATATGGAGCAGAGAGAGCCATAGTTGCTGTTCAGTCTTACACAGTTCAAGCTAATTTCCAAGTACATAAATAATGAAGTGATAATATAAGGATGAAAAAGATTTCGTTGGGTGTATGCAGCCAAACCAGTCTTAGTAAAAATAAAATCAGTACAAAATATTGCTTTGAAATCCAAAATCAGTAATTGTATTTTAATTATTAATATCTGATTTTGAAAAAAACGTAAATAAGCGTATTGTTTCTGTAGTTTGTTTGTGTTATTTTATGGCGTGTGATCTGATCACAGGTACAAACAGTTTATGGCATTGCAGTCATACATAGGAACCATCTGACATCAAAAAGCAAGCAGCTTTTTTGGCTTTTACTGTCACTCTATTTGGAAGAAATTTATTTCCTGGGCCTGAAGTAGCAAGCAGGCATGAAATGTGATATTGTTTAATGGTGAATTTCAAACCATTCACAGGGGGAATCCAAGAGAAAAATGACCTCTGAACAGCCAGAAATCATTGGCTGCCAACTGCTGACATCTGTACTTCTGGTGATGCTCTGAAATTCCTGACATATGAGGTTTAGCAAACAGAGAAAATTAATAAAGCAAATGTAATAACTCTGGATTTCAGCTCAGTTTTGTTATATTAAAAGCAGTCAGCAGAAAACTTCAGCATGGCGACTGTTTCTGAAGAAAATACTTCTTTCTTCCATATCACACAGCTTCCAAATCACTGCTGTGTTTGACTTGGTCAGTACCTCCAGATTCAACCTTCCACGTCATGGCAAGGGCACATTCCTCCATGATCTGATCTTGCATTCTTTCAGTGTAAGATTTCCTCAATTTTAAGATATTCTTTACTAATAACCCAGAAGTTTAGGGGACAAATCAAAGCTATCAGCACAGTCAGTCCAGCCCCAAATGTAATAGTTCAACTTTTTTTTGTTCATGACTTTCATACCAATACTGAAATAGCTACAGAGAAATCCAGTATATAATGGTCATTTTCCACTTTATGCTACAAAGTTTTTATCTTACTGCCTTTTTTTTTTTATGGTAGGGTAGTTTCTGGTTTGAATTTTATCTAGCATAAAAACTGCCTAAAGGAGCAGACCTAGATACTATTCTATTATTCTTTTCAGATTTTGGCTGAAGCTGGAACATGGAGTAAAACCAATTGTCCTCCTTCTTCCTGTATTAAAAGATAAGTATGACATGAAACACATGCCTGTCTTAAATGCTCTCGCATGTGCCTAGAATTTTAGGTCAATAAACCCAGGTCTGGAACAAGGCTGAGGCAAGCATTATGGATTATGGATTTGTCATGAGGGACAGATTCCAGGCAAAGGTTTCTTTGTTCCTCCAGAATAGTTTATTCATACACATTACTTCTCTTTTTATATCCCTGCTTTTCTGTGTTTCACCACCAGAGACTATCAGGGTGCAGCCATGCTTCCCCACTGCTTCCATGTCTTCCCCATGAGCTTCATTGCTGGCAAGAGAAATGTTCAGAGTACATAGACGGATATCCACATGAAGTCATCCTTGACAGACTGACATGTTTCTGTGTCCCCTCTTTTGAGCAACATAGGACTGATATGTCTTCTAATGCTTGGGGAAATGGCACTTTTGGAAGACTCTAGTGTCTGAATTTGTGAAAATACTTAACCTTTTAGTCAGCTGGGCTATGTGGGTTTCAAGGTTTCAGTGTTTTCAAGTTAGCCAGGTGTAGAGATGAGGATGAATGAGACTCAAGTGCTTGTTCCCAGGCTGGCCAACAGGCTTATTTAATGATTAGTGGTCTAATAGTCACCCATATTGGAGGGGACTTTTCAGTTCATTGACTCCAACTGAACTTCATACCCCGAATTCAATATAAATTTAAATGTTTATTGAGAAGTTCCCTCTGTTCTTTGATGGCTGCCATCCTGAAAGCTTCTTACTCCAGTGCCAGACACCTGAGCTCTTCCCTTCCTCCCAGATCCATAGTGCTCAGTGTCTGATATTTGCTGTCCACTGCTGGGCATGCATGGCATCCTATGGATAGGAGTGAGTATAATGTGTTGTAATTTTTCCTAATATCCTAATATCCATAATTTCGAAAGATAGGCTAGGTATAATCTTTGTATATTTTAAAAGTAGCAAAATTGGTGATTTATTGTTTTTAATGTTAATAATCTAGTCATACTCTATTGTATCTGTTTATGTTTCAGTCCCTGGGTTTCTTTGTTTTTTCCTGATTTTCCTTCCAGGGTGGGGAGGGGTCATAGGTGACAAAATAATTGTCTGAACAAGAAATTGTTGTGGATCCTTCAGATCATAACACCGGGGAGGACTCCAAGAAACCCAGAACTTTCAGCTTCTCTCTTATCTTGTGAAAATACATTTGGCTTCAACAGGCTTTTGAGCAGTTCAGCATTTCTGAATTAAAGCACTGGAAAGCATTTCCCATCAGCCAAGATGCTAAGCATGTTCTTGGTGACATTGCTTTGGGCCATTTATCAATTTGGGCCCAATGCCAACCATCTGTGTGACACCATGTAGTGTCTCACTGTGGCCATGTGACAAAACAGGTCATGTACTACCAAACTCACCAACTGTTTAGGAGACGGTCACAGAGGAGTGGCACATAGCACTGCCAGAGTAGAGGAAATTAAGTTTTTTAAAAAGCTGGGGAACTCCAAGCTACCATTCCAGTTAGCTACTGCTGCAAGTCCTGAGAGCTGTGATGAAAAAGCTCTTTCATAATTCAGCAACTCTTTCCATGTTTTAAAAGTCTGTTGTTTTGCAATGCCTCAGTGGAAACCTCCACCTTCCAGGAAAGGCTGAGTATGAGCTTGTATTTTTTTGGCATCTTGGAAAGCAGTCATTTGAAGTTAATTGGATTATCTAAGCAGAATCTGTCCAGGTAGCTTTTGTATTTTGTGTTTGCTACCTCCCTAAGAATACCAGGAATTCATATATTCAATTTACAGTTGAACCAAACTTTTCAATAGAAGATTCCTCAGAGTAGCCCATGATTTCAGCCAGCTAAAGTTAGTTAACTTACTATCAGGCAGTGTAGACCACTTATATTGCTTTTAAATCACACCCACTTTCTGCTGCTTCATTCTCAAGCACCTTATTGCGCTTCACTTCTACTGTGTTGTTTTTGTTCCTGGAAGTGCAGTGGCAATGGCTCCCTGAGCTCTGTTCAAGGAGCAGAGACCAGAAGGGCAGGAGAGCAAGACATGCTGGGCTGAAGGCAGGCTTAGTTTTGCCTACCAGTGCTTCCACTCCTGGGGATTTTCTGTTACTAAATAGTGCTCTTAATGAGATTTAAGCCTCCCATAAAAATAATTGAATTGACTCTGTTGAAAGACTTGTTTTCCTTTCTGACAGTAAGATGGGAGATAAATGATCAATTGATTTTCTGTTCCTTTCTGTCACCCCTTTAAATAAATATTATAAACATAGATTTAAAAGGATATGAGAGAGGTGAGAAATGAAAATTATGGAAAGACTGTGTCTGAAGAGACTCCAGCACTGCCTGTGGTTTACTAGGAAAAGCAGAGTGGCCAGTGTTGGCAGTCAGAGACAATTGCCTTACATGCTTCCCTCTGGTTTGGGTTGGCTCCTCTGCCCACCCATACTTTTTTTTTTTTTCAGCCTTGACATCAGCATCCTTTCTATTTTGTCCGTTTTGACATCTCATTCAAAAATGCTTTCTTTAATTTCAGCACGCTGAACTGCTGGGAGGTGGTTGAGAATTGGTGTGCCACAGGCAAGGACTTGTAAAGCCTTCTCCAAGCAGAGAGTTTGGAAAGTAAATTAATGCTGGATGAACCAGTCCTAGAGGCATTGAAAGGGGAAATCTCTGTTCAAAAGTAGAAGGAAAGTGAAAAAAGTAACCTGAAAGACTGTCTGCCTTAAGGCATGGGTGCCAGCTCATCACCTGAGCACTGAAAGATGCTTTCTAGCTATAGAAGAGATGTGTTCCTTCTAATAAGCATGTCTAGTGTGCTGACCTTGTTCTCCTAGAAGAGACAGACCAGCAGGACAAAGACAAGTGTAGTTCAGTAGATATATGCCATGTGTGTTGGATGGGGGTAATGGTTTAACTTTTTAACAATGGTAAAGAGGAGTGGAATTTAAGTTGGAAAATATGCTGAGCCTGCAATTTACAATAGATCACCAAGGCTGTCTTGGTTATCTATTGTTTACTTTAAAAACTCCTTTTATGGGCAGGATTGGACCTGGAGACTAGACTCAGTATCTATCCACTGCTCTGACTTGACTCCTTATTGAGGGTTCTAAGCAGTTCTTTACTACACTGCTCTGTTGTGAGCAAAGAATGACTCAATATCATGATCAGCAGAAAAGGGCAAATGTGCCAAACTGGTATGCTGTTTGATGTGTACTCACATTTTAGTGAGTGTATAAAATATTTAAAAAGGTTGGGGGAAGTTGTTCTGACAGGGAAACAGTAAACAGAGTGAACAAGCATCCTCAACACATGCCTCATTCCAATAATGAGTTTAGAGTCTCCAAAACAGGCAAAAAAAAAAAAAGAATACTGAAGAACTAGTAATTTGTGACATAGCTTTTCTAGTTACCAGGAAAAAGAACAAGGTACATGATAGAAGTTTTTTTTCTGAGTTGGGAAGGGTGTTAGGAAAGAGAAGAAGCTAACTCGCAGCTTAACATTTATCTCCTGGCCCCAGAGTATGTAAAATGAAAGAACCAGCTCCACAAAAAGGCAGGAGACTATTCCATCAGGTTGTTGGTAGGACTTAAAAGCCAAATCTGCTATTTCAGCCTTCAAAATGCGTTGTTGACTGCTTAACAGCCCTGCAAACATCTGTAAGCTAGAAGTGCTTTGGTTTTAGAAGCTCAAGTTCTGATTTCACCTTGCAAGTGTTCGATACCAAAGTTCCTTTAATTATTCTGCAAATACATACATAGATATACAGATACATCTACCCCATTAGACTTCACATTACATATATCAGCATTCACTTATTTTTTTAAAAAAACATACCTCCAAGGCAGTGGAGATGACTCCTCTCTGAATTTTTAATGCTGAATGAGACCAGAAATAAATGAACCAAGAAAAATAGTCTTATAGGTAAGACTTATAGGTAAGAGTGAGGCAGCATAAAGCCTCAACAGAGCAGAAAGAGGATGCACTAAAATGATTCAACTCTGCTTCACTCTGTACTAGCAACTAAACAAAATGAAAAAAATTTCCAAATGACAGCATCTTCTTGAACACCTAGGCATTTCCTGCACCACATTTAGTGGGTAAGAGGAGCAAACTAAGCTTAGAACCAGGACTGGAAATGAGAAAAGTTTATCCCAGGGACTATCCTAATATCAAAACAGTTTCAATTCTCTCTTACTGCTTCATAACTTCAACAAAAGAGAGATTATTATTTTAACTTCAGAACCTAAGAATGTCTTTCCATATGCCTACTAGAATAAGTAGAGGAAATAAGGTACTTGTTCCATGCTTTGCTATGTTTTCTGGCAAGGCTTTCTGATCCATAAATTCAAAAATATATAGTTTGGCATCAGGGGGTAATCCATATATGCGCATAACCATCTGGAAAGATCAAGAGCTCCAAAGATAATAAACACTATTTCCTTTGGTGCGAAGCACAAGATTTCATGCATTCTCTTAATTTGTTGCTATGCTTAGCAGAACCAGGTTGTTTTATCAGTAGTCCTATCACAGCTGAAGGTGGTTTTGTGTGATTTTTTTTTTTAAGATGACTAGTCATTGGGACGTAGAATTGAAATCTCATACACATTGGAGTATTTTATGTTAAAGAGCTTCAGTCACTTGCCTATTCTGTTGTTCTAGCTTGCTAGAGTGAGGTTGCACCTTCTAGATTATCCAGTCTGAAGGATCACACCCTGAGGTGAGTTGCTCGCAGAATATATATATGCTTATCATAAGTAGGAGACCTACAGGCTTAACTGAAGGCTGTGAATTTCTTTGTGGTGGCTAGACAGCTCTAAGTTTACTAGTGACAGCTGGAAAGCCAAAATTACTCTGTACATCTAGACCCAGGTTCTGCTTCATCTGCTCTTTCTACTTAGCTAGAAACCTTTTCCTCCATAGGGAGAACCTGATGAATAGTATGGCTTTAAACTGGTTAGATACATTAAAGAGTAGGGGTCCTTTTTTGGCTTAAAAAAACATTTTGGCACTGAGGTTTCCTGTGTATTTATTTTGGCCCTAATGCAGAGGAGGCAAATGAAACTAATTTCTTGGAGGAAATAATATTACTTATGCTTAGAATAAAAGAAATTACCTACACTCCAAGAACATTTCTAGAAGCTAATTATCTCAGCAATAATAACTAAAGTCTTAACGGCTAGGTCTTGCTATGGTCATTTATGAGAAATCTTAAATAATGTGCTTTGAAGAATTTTCTGCATAGTTTTATTATCACAGTTGGGATTTCCTTCTGATTATTTTTAGCTGTACTTTGAAAAGGTTCTGTCTCTCTCTCCCATGCCATTTGCTAGGGCTTGGGAATTACATACTGGAGTGAACTTATGAGTTCTGACACAATCTAATAAATAATTACAGGTGCTGCAGGTACTTTTACCAGAAATTCTCTTAAGGTATCTCCTGGGGGAAAAAAAAACAGGGTAATTCAATTTTTTTCTGGTACCATTCATCTGATGGCATAAGTCCACCAAAGCAAATCAATTAATTTCATTGATCAAGGCTGGAATAAAAAACAGTGTGTTCTTGAAAGAAACATAAAATTACTGATTACTGGAGTTACCAACTGAAATGCCCAGGTAAGTTTTTCTTGTAAGAATAACCTGCAAATTTAATATTAAAAATTGAGGGTAAAATTAATTTAGACTAATTGATGCTTCTAGAATTTCTCAGTGAATAAAGCAAAAAGCAGATCTGATGAATTTAATTCACCCTCTGTTATTGCTGGCATTTTCAAATAGTTATTTCCTAGAAAGTTCATGTCTTCTTCCTGGTAATGTCTGTTTTTCTCCAAGACATTGGTTCCTTTATTTATTAATATATAAGGTCTGATTTCTAAATGCACATATGCCAGAGCACAGTGTTTGCTGGGTGGGGGATTGGTTCTGCCTTGCATATATTAGTTACCTTCTGAAATGGCAAAGGCACAGAAATAACTTTATGTGTGAACACTTCTGAAAACTATACTAGCACTCTGAAGAATAAACAAGTGCATTTATTCCAAGTTTTGATACTTAACTGACTGAGCAAGTAAATGTATTGAGTGGCACTGCACTTCACATGTAAGTCAGCCTTAGTTATAAGACCTGGTAACAAGGCATGTCATATTGCTGTTAAGCAGCCTACTGAGTTTCAAATAAACACAGAGGAATCAATCACATGTAAATCATATTATAAATTATAAATATTAAGGTTTCAGCTCCTTCAGTTCTTTTATTGTTATTTTCTTCACCTTCTTCTAAAACTTGGCTAATTGATCTGGGCTAGCAGTGGCAAACTTCTGGTTGTCACTGCTGTTATAGAGCAGAGGAAATCATCCCTTGTGATCCCCACTGCCCTTCTGCAACTTCATGCTGGACCTGCAGCTGTGGAGAGGTCTGGTTCTTGGTAGGAAACACACAGGCATGTCATAACTGGTAGGAGGTTCGTTTCTGGTCATACAGGCAAAATCCATTAGAGGATGCTCTCTTAGCTTGATATGTTTCAGGAGAAAAGCCCCACAGTTCATTGTCTATCACGGCAGCAATAACATATACATTAATTTAGAAGGACCTCCCAGAAGAACTTCTCCTCACATTTCTATAGATGATGTAGAATTTTCATCATTATTTTCTATATATATTGTAGCTGAAAAGAGTGTATTAGATTACTTGGTAGTAGCTAGGATAGACTGTTCCATTTTGTCTTTATTAAATCCTGTGTTGAGGAAAGTGAAACAGTGAATCAAACTTCAGCACTGTTACGAACTCCACCAATTTCAGCTGAGTTATATCACTTTCACTAGGGTTGAATTATTTTTGAAGGCAAACCCTTCAAGGCTATTATTGTGGTAAGATGAATGGAATCCCACATTATTTTATATATAATATTGTATCTCTTGTTTTCTACTGCAAGGCCTGTTCTTTACAATATACTTCAGCTTGATTTGCTTCAAAGAAGAATTTGCCCACATTCAATTTAGCAAAATTTTAAGCAAACCAGATAGGAGTGGACCAAACTAATTATATTTTATTTTTAGTGGGCAAAAAATGCAGGGAATATAAAAGGCAAAAAGATCAACTTAGGGAATCCAAAAAATCCAAAAAGGTTAGGACTTTGAAAAACGTCCAACTCATAAATCCACAGGACCAAAACACAATTTTAATAACTTTATTACAAAGAAACTCAAGAGCTGATGGGCACAGATGCAAAGATAACTTGAAAAAACTTTAGCGTCCTTCTCTGTTTGTGGATCTTTTTTAAAAATATTAATAAAATAGGTGCTCAGATATAATAAGCTGATGATGCAGTTTGATTCTCTGATACGAAGGCCCATTGAGGTGCTGGAATCAGTAAAAAAGGATGAGGAGAGAAATGTGATCCCAGCCTCCTGCCTGGTGTCTGCAAGCACTATGCAGAGCTGGTGGTTTTCCCCTCTTGGGTAAAGCAGACACTGAGACTAGGGAGGTGTAAATCTGTCTGACACAGTGTTGAGAATGAAGTAGCTGAAGACCAGGCTCAGTGGGCTGCTGGACAATAGCATGGTGATCATCCCTGTCCCTGGAGTGAGGCCAAACTCCTGGTCCATGCAGCTGGAGCAGAGCTCCATGTGTGGGAGACTGGACAGTTTCCATGGGGCAGAGGATGGATCAGGGGTAGTGAGAGACATCCCACCTCTGAGGGGCTGGACCTGCACTGGCCTTGCTCATGCTGTGGATGGAAATATAACTACTGTTTTCAGACATAAATGTAGTAATAAATGTAAACATCCTGAGCCTTAATAAGATCCCTTTCAACAGATCTGTTCCTGGATTTTGTTCAAAATCATAGCTGCTGGGATTTTTTTAAAGTAGGGAGTGTAAATTTTATTCCGTGATAGCCTTGCAGATTTCCCTGAAAATCAGAGATGGTCCTAATTCTTCTGAAAGCCAGTAGAGCCTTTTACTAATGTTGAATAAGCTATTCCTTTTGCAAATCCACTGGAGACTTAATTTAGTCTGTTGCCCTCACCAGGGAAAGTAGTTTAGCTTTACTCTGGGATTTATGGTTGCATTTCAGGACTGCCCAAATGTAATACTCTAGGAATCAGCAGTTTTGACATGGTAATGAGTGGCAGATAGGAGTAGTTTTGCGTGTAGTGCTTACTCTCCAGGCACCACATTTGCAGTAATTCTTCAGAGCAGAATTATGTTTTTAATGTTCTTTTTTTAGTCAGGTCTGGATGTGGTGGATCTTTTGTTTTCCCGTTTTCCCTTGAGCTATAGGCCTCTACAATAATGTAGCTTTTGCAGCCTTTTATTGTACTTCTTGCTTCCTTTAAGAATCTGACCATGAGACTCACAGGTAGACAAAGGAACTGTGTGCTTTTTCCTATGATTGCAACTAACGAATAACAAATGATATTTCTTTGTATTCTTCTTCCTGCATCTTTTCCCATTTCTTCCATTGTTTTGTGTATGCTTACCTCAGGAAGAAACTAGATGGAAGATCTTAGAAATGAGAGACCTGTTCAGACCCAAATGACACATCTCTGAACATGACATAGAATTTTCCAATAAAATTTATATTTAGCCACTGGACTTGAATATCCCACTTAAGACATATGGGCAGCACAAACTGACAAAGGTGTTAACTGATTGATTGGCATAGTGTAATAACTTCTAATTCATCCATGTCCTCCACCAGCTCTACATTTTCCATGTAGCTGGGCTGCCAATTCTCACACCTAATGGATGAGCCTTTTTATTTTGTTTTGCTGGAGCAAAAATTCCATTGGGGCTTCCAAACTGATGCTTGTACCCAGGCATTTCCTTGCTAGCTGGAAGAGGAACTGGAAGGTGAAGGAGATCCTGCATGGCACAGTCTCACTTACCAATTGCTCTTGGAAGTGCTTCTTGCATAATTCCCAGGCAGTCTTGTTGCTTTTTAACTGCCAAGACTTCTGACTGCTTTATTTCATCTCCTTTTAGTTCCTGTGGTAGTTCTTCTAGCATGGCAAAGAAACATAGATTCCCTCTTCTGACATGTCTCCAGCCTTATTGGGATCTCCTGCATGGATTATATCCAAGCATTGCTGCCAGCAAAGCGTTTTGGATAATGTTTTCATGATCAAATCATTGAATGGAAATCCTGGAGACATCTGGTATTACCTGCACCTGAGGTGCTTTTTAGCTGACAGATGAAAATATAAATCCAATGCTGTGATGGAGCTGAGGAAAAGAATGGCTCCACAGGAATAAGAAGATATTCTGTCTGCTCTAGTTCATTTTTGCTGTGCTAAGTGGTATGGTCTGGAGTCAGCACTGTTCTTCACTGGTCATCCATGGGTATGGGATATGGCTGCAGACTATTAAGTTAGAATCTCTGGAGTCTGTGTTTGTTAAATTAATTTTCCATCCCAGCTGCTCAGCCATTCTAGGGATGCACCTGTGTATCCCATCACAGCATTATGCTGCAGGGAAGGCAGGCTTCAGGACTGTTGCCACGCCGTCTACTCAACTTTTGATCTGGGGAGAAGGAATAGGGATGATCAGTCAGAGAAAGGATATAGTGGGCAAATGTGTCTGTAAGTTTGTCTACCCCACTGAAACAGAGAAATAGTGTACAAAGACTTTTTTTAAAGAGCTTGGCAAAGCCTGGAAAAGACAGAGAGGCAAATACATGACCATAGTGTGCTGTCGCCTTAAGCAGTTTTCAAGTATTCATGGAATTAAGGGGAGGAAAACATGTTTCTAGTTGTATTTTCTTAATATGTCTGACAAGCACAGGGTAAGAGTTCTGCTTCTTTTATCTCCAATTTTGGTCTTTTGTTCTGTGCACTGAGAGGCAAGTTTTACCTAAAATTACCAGCTCTGCAAATGGTGTTTCCCAAGCATGATCTTTTATGGAGATTATAACATTGTACAACTTATACATGCAAAAATAATTTCTAAAATGGTTTTTCCAGCTGCAAATTCAGTCATCTGTTTAACCAGGTGTAAGAATGTATCAGCTGCATGTGCAGGTGTCAGTGCTTGAGAAATTATCCAGTTTAGTCCTTCATAAAGAGTTTGTACAGAGGTCAGTGTCTCTTCAGACTGTCTTCAGTCTGTCTAAGACTGTGTTCTTAGGATTTGAGGGGAATGAAGAACGTGTTTTCTGTGCTGAGGGCCCTCTGCACAGGGTGAATACTCCACAAAGTGTATGCACAGATGGGCAAATTTGGCAGCCCGTAAGAGAGACTAGGGTGGAGGCCCAAATCGATAATCTGGCCCCAAATATTTGTCTCCTACTAGAATGTGTGTAGCTCTTGTCAAGCTCATTAAAGAAAGGTGGTTTTGGCTGATTTTTCTTTTTTTTGAGTGAAAACATAGAATTTCAAATGTGTTGTTGACATTCCCAAATTCAAATATTTAATAACTATTGTTATCTAATACCTAACTTGGCTTTGTATTAGCAACAATTGCTTGTGAAGTGTTTATCTATTGAGTGAGAGAAAGTAAAAGAAAATATAAAGTTCTTCGTATGCAATTTTCAGGCAACAAAATGACCTTGCTGCTATTTTAAATATTTCAGTGTAATTTATATTAGCTATAATGCCGTCAATAACGCTGCTTGAAAATTAAGTGTAATTCTTGGCTCGAGGCACTGCATGTGTTGTGGGACTGAATGCCAGGTGCCAGAAGCTGGCATGGTCAAGTAGCTAAATTTATGGGGAAAGTAGGCATCATGTGCCTGAAGAACATAGCTGCATTGGACAAACAGCAATGCCTCCATCTGGAGAACGCTTGAAGTCCCTGTCAACCCTCATAGCTGCTGGATCATGGTAGGTAGAACAGCAGTAATCTGATGAATCTTGTGGTGATGCTGTCATTCTCCAAGAGGCAATGCAGGGTGTGCTGGAAAGATCTGGGGAGTAGATTATATGTCCCAAATGCTGAAATATATTGACTGCTTCCCCACTGCTTCTCCACTGTTTTCGTGGAGACTAAAACACCCAGATAAATCTTTCACCTTTTTTCAGTAGAAGTCTTGCTTTATCCAGGTACTTGTTGCCTCTGCAAGCCAGTTTTCCTCCAATGTGGAGGGCATAAAATATTCCTTGCCATACAAAGCTTCTCCTCAGCTTTAGTGCTTCCTTATCTTTGTTAGAAATCCCTCCTCTATTGAATCCCAGGAGAGCATTTTGCCTTTTTCACAGCTCTGCTAAGATGATGTGAATATTGTGAGATTTGGCAGTGCTTCCCTGATTCTGGGTCCAAGTGCAGGTCCATGTCCCAGCTCTGTGCTGGGATGGGAGTTGAATGTGCACTTAAGGCCTTTTCCTCCTACCTGTCCATTATATACTTTCCATATAAATAAATACAAGACCATTATTCAAAAAAGAGCCTCAGTATGGTACATCTTAACCAGGTCTTCTGTCTAGATAATCAGTCAGCAGGGGCTTGGAAAACACTACAACTTATATCAGTTCTTTAGACACAGCTGAATACATGGTATAGCTTTTTCTCAGGTGTCTAGAAAAGACTCTGCTCTTCCCAACTGATCCTATTTGACATCTCCTTTCTTCTCTCACTACACCCGCAGGATATAAGTATATTTTTGTCATTGTTTTTTCTAGAGAGCAGCAAAATCCTGTCTTTTCCCTCCTTTTATTTCTCCTACTCTGATTATTTTGACCTTCTATTCTCTGCAGCTTCCTGAAGAACCATCTGCTAAAATTATTCCTCATACTTTCATATAACCAAGTTGCTCCACATTTTGAAAAAATCTACCAGCTCTTTCTTCACACACTATCAAATTTCAGCTACTTTTGTTGCTTAGTATGCAATCTAGACTGATATTGTATAGCTGACTGCCTTCTTTCTACAATACAAAAACCTCTTCATAATCCTGTCCAGGTGACAGTCTTCTTGAAATAATTTCTAAAGCCAGTCCATTCACTCATTCCCCTCTCTTAAAAGAGCATTGACAGAAATTCTCACCTCTTTTGTAGTATAGCCAAAAACAGAGGCAGTGAGGTAGCTAGGAAATACAGTGGTACTGCTAATGTGGTCAGGTCCTCCATGAGCAAATTGATCTGCTCTTTGACACACTTAAAGTGTCTAGTTTAAAATTAAGGCATAAATCCTTTGTGACAGATGTATTGCATCATATATGTAACAGTGAGAGATGTTTGATTTCCAAAAGATCATTCTAACAAGCATATCTAATCACTTAGAAATGTCTACTGCTAATGACAGTTGTTTTCTTGCAGTCTTATCCCATTAAGCTGCAATTCTGAAGTTTTGTATTGCATTTATTGTTTTTCTTTCTCCATAAACAATCTCAGAAACAATATAGTTTTGTAGCTCTACAGTTGTTTGTATTTTTGCTGAGTTGGCAAGCCTCTTCACCTTCTTCATATGCACAAAAGGCCCATGACACTGAGATTTATGGCACAAGCCAATAAAAAAATACCCCTTGTGGTATGTAAAGTATGCAGAGGGGTTAGGAAAATAATACCCTCTTTCTATATGTGGCAAAATGGTATTAATAAGCTAAAAACCCTGCAATTAAAGCTTTGCTTTAAAAAGTAGTATTGTATTTTACCTTCAGAAACAGTCTGAGAAATACTTGTCTTGTGTCCTTCAATTTGCTCTCATAAAGACTTGTGGAATAACGCATGAGAATTTTCAGGGTGCATCAGGTGTGTGGAAATAAGATGGTATTTAAAATCTCATACAAAACTCTGCATTCATGACATCACCAGTCCTTTGAAGACACTCAAGAATGATCTAAGGTCAGAGCTGGTGCTGTCATGACATCACAGAGTTTTTTCTTTTTCCATTAATTTGAATCCCTGAAGACATATTTCCTTTTCTAAAACTTCCTCTAGAGTGAGTGATTACCAATACCCTGCAAAAAGATCTGGTATCAAAACTCCCATCAAAGCAAATGGGAGTCCTGTGGCTAACCTGTCCGTGTAACATGCTTAAAGTCTGGGACTGAGTGTCTAACTGCTTCATATTATATGTGGAGGTCTTTGAAGAACTTTTTTTTTAAAAAAAAACCCAACAATATTTTGCAAGGAATGTAAGAACTTCAACCCACTAGGTTTTTTCTTTCTCTTGCAATGATTCTGCCTGGATCCAAGCAGGCAACACTAGAGGGGTCTCAGGCTCACACCGCTGGAAGGACTTAATTGCCCTAGGGGACAGAAAACAGAATCCAGCTAGAAAGTTTTGGTCTCTATCCCAGATACTTAGTCTATTAAATGAGTCAGGAGGTTACGACTGAAAAGAAAGAAGCCCCACAGCAGTAGTGTATTTTGCAATCTGCTCTCTGGAAAGGTGCTGACTCAGTCAGGCTGCCAGCAGCAGGAGTTGTACTGACTACTATTGAACCAGATGGTTCTACGGGCAGAGAGGAAAGTGGCGGGGGGTGGGGGGAGAGGAGAAACAGTCACTGGCTGGCTTGTTAAACTGGGTAAAAATCATGCTTTTGTATACCATTAGATACTTACTTCACCCCTGAGCATTAGAGCACAGTTTCAGCAAGATATGACTTGAGGCAATAACACTTTCCTAATTGCACAGGCTGTTGAGTTTCTGTGTGATGGGGCTGAGAAGCATGGGAGGTCTAGTAGCGGGTAGCTGAGGTCTAGGAGCCACTCAGACTCTTTGTCACTTAGGGCAAGTTACTTGACCTTTCTGCACTCACTTGAGCTGTATCAGACAAGGAAAGTAGCTTGACACCAGATCTCCATGCAGCACCTGAAACCTAACCTGAGATAAACTTTGTTTAGTTCACTGGAAAGGTAATCTATGTAATCTTGAAATATCACCCACACCAGCTGGATTTAAACCTGAAAAAATCATCAATTCACCTTCAAGAATCTGTCTTATCTCTGTTTTGCATAAGAAATTAATTATTTATAAGACATAAGCAGTATTTGTGGGCATAGGTAGGTAGCTGGGTTGTGACTCAGCATTTATAATGGCCTTAATTCTCAGTAATTAAAATCTGGTGCCGTATAGTCATGTAAATCTAAAATTAGATGTTGTTTCTGAAAGCCCATGTAGGTTTTTCAAGTGAAATCAAGTAACTTGCTAAATTGGAAAAAGTTTATAATTATGAAACCTCCAGTTCACTCACAGACAGTAAAACTACTCTGAAACCAAGTATTGTGGAGCATTTGAGTAATTCACAGGCATTTAAAAAAATATTGTAATTCTTGTTTCTCTTTGCTTGCTTAGGAGGTAGAGAAAATCCCCAAATATCATTTCTACTTTCAGTGTTTTCCATGTGGTCTGACCATAAGAGTGGATATTTACACACTGGAGCTTGTAGCTGAGACTGCTCAGGGGAATCAAACAGAAAGTTTGAGGCCACTGAGTAGGTAGAAATAATTCCATGGACATGTTTGTGAAAAAGCTAAGGATATTAGAGTTTTTCACCTTGAATTAGCAAATGCAAATTTAGAAAAAATATAAAACACAGAAAGAATTGAAGAATTTCCAAAAGGAAAAGGGAAATTCATTAAATCTTGAGACTAGGGAAATAATGTCTATCTCCTGAGGTCTGCAGTAGATACACTGCTCACTTTAAAAGTAATTTTCTCTTATTATTCACGTGGAATGTATGCTTGGTGTTCAGTGTTGGGAACAGAGTGAAATGGCTGAGTTGATTAATATACTTTCTGCATCCAAATCCCTTAAATACAGACCCTCTTATACTCAAGTAAGTATAAAGAGCATACTATTTCAGTGTCTGAAACTGGTTCCATATGAACAAGCTCATGGGCCAGCACTAAACGGTTAAGAGCTATTTTAAACAAGCAGTGCTTCTCCAGTGGGGATGCAGCCGGGGCAGAAGAGATCATGCTAAAATACCTATATTGTTATAATGCAAATAGAAGCATTTAGTGGATTTATACATATGTGCAAGGCATGCACAGCAGTAAGTATGTTTTAAAAAAGCATGTGAAAAGGAAAAGGCAAAATTTTTGTCTTTGATTTTAATTAATGAAAAAAAAGTTTCTTTTCCCCCCTAGGTATTTATTTGGCTCTCAGTTTCTAATGTTGGTATGGCCTCCTCCTTGTGTTTTGTTCTAATAAAAGACCCTGTAATCATGCTTTGTAGACACGTATGGATCACAGAATCCATCATCTTGATTTCACAAAAGTTTCAGCAGCTCCGCTCCTTCTGTTGTCTGCTGTGTGTAGATTAGGTTTTCCTAGTTGCAATTACCAAAGTTAATAATGGGGACAGTGAATCAGCACTGTAAGAGAATGTGTAATGTTCATGTAACTTTTCTTTAAACATGTGGCAGTTTCCATGACCTCAAATTGTCAGCAATTACCGTGCAACTGAAGAACAGAGGTACTGTATACCTTGCAGTTACATAAAACACTGCCTGTTTTATTTTTCAGTAATGATCCCCATGCTTCTTCCTTGGGTTCAAAATCTCTGTGAAGATTGGAAAATTGTGTAGGTGAAGTTTTCAAATTGCTTGAAGGCTCATAAAGAAATAAGTGCCTGGAGTATTTCTGCTCACAGCACATAGGTCACCAGAGGAGATGTATGCTGGGGAGTCAATGGTTTTCGTTCCTGAATTTTATTCCTTGGGCCAAGGAGAGATCACAAGATCATCTAGTACAGACTTGTAAAACACACCATTATGCATCTGTTAAGTATTCTGTATCAAGAACAAAGGCTTCAGTTAGTCTGTATATTAGTACTAAAAAAAAGCATGAAACACAACTCTGCCGGCAAACACACCACTATGAGGATGACTGTATGGCCCCTTGGAGAGGTTTCCTCCCACCCTTTTGCTGGAGAGAAACCTAAAAGCCAGAAATTATGGGAAAACTTCAACCTCAAATAGGTAGAGCCCTGAAAACAATGTACTGATCAATGAGCAAACTGAGGGGAATTCTCTTTGCTGCCACAGACCTTCTCCTCAGCACTGTGTCTCCTGCTGCAGCCAATCTCTGATGCCAGAGAAGGAAAAACAAAGTAGACTTGTTGCTCAGACTATTCTCCTTCATCTCAGTAGAGAGCCTATGGAAGCAGGATTTAATGTAAGTATGATTATTGTGCAAATATGTAGCTGTTGAATGTGATGGCACATTGTCAGGAAAGATGCTTTACAGAGGGAAAGTAAATGAGGTTAATAAATGAAAGGATCTTGTCCCACTCCTAGCACAATACACAGGCTGAAAAATTCCCCTGAGTATTCATGAAGGTGTACAAGTTATTTGATCTTCTCTCAAAGCTTGCCCTGATTCTAATGCTTATCCTTCACAGCTTTGAAGGTGCCTGTTCCAAGGTTGTTTGTACTAGCTTAACTTTAGTTCCCAGCCACTATAGAATTTAATAGAGAGGTCTTAATGACCACCGCCAAACTTCTTGTCCATGCATGAGACATTTTCAGGGGATTTCTTGCCTTCCTTTCATTGTTCAGTGTAAGCTGGGGTTCTTTGTCCTTGCCTCAGAAAATGTCTCTTCTAGGTTTGAAGTCTCTCACTTTTTACTGGTCCTGGCTACATCCTCCTGACGTGTAACTCCAGTCCTGAACACCAGGTTTTGAAAAGTGCCCATGCTCATTCCTTTAAAAAAATGTATTTAAGGGAAAAAAACACATTTGCTGCTGCTTTGCACTAGGAGCTCATGTGGAGGTAATTATCCATGATGACCTATAAATTCTCTTTGAGTCATAGCTTCCCAAGACACTCCACCATTCCACAAGTACAATCTGTCTCCTCATTTTCCAGCAGCATTATGTTTCAATAGGTTGTATTTTTAATAAGCAATTGTACAACCTGGTGAGCTAAACTATTCCAAGCAGTGATCTGTACTCTTCTTCTGATGTCCCACTCTTCCTTTTATAGATTGCATGTTTTGCCAGTAATCAGTTTAGAACCCTGCTCATCTCCTTGTATAATAATTCTGTATAACAGGTGTCAGTGATTCAGTTCTGACAAGACTCTGAAAAAACTTAGTGCCATCGTTAAATCTGCTGTGGTGTGTTCTGATGGATACATGTCACTACCAGCTACATTTCAAGGTATGTTAAGGACTCTGGTTTCCACAGAAAGACCATGGAGTAAGTCTTCTAATTAGGAGCCTGTGATTTACAAGAGGGAGGGGGATAAGCATATAACAGGAGGGAAGAAGGCTATATTTGTATGTGCTTATTCACACACCTTGGTTGGATGAAATTCCTTTTGCCATATGACTCAAAAATGAGTCAAAAGTAGGAAAAGTTGATGTGCAAAGAGCATTAGTCATGCAACCACCTCAAGCAGCCCTCTTTGTGGCTGCTGGGCAGTGGTTCGACTGGCAGCATTAGTAGGTTTACCCCTTCCTTCAAGTGAATGATTATCAGGATTATTTAATTTTCTTCCTTGGATACTCAGGCAAAGGCTTTCAAGTGTAAAAAAAGGTTTCAGACATAGGAAAAAAAAATTTAGTTTGTCAGCTCCTTTGGTCCATATCTGAAGTTCTTCTGTACAGGTATTTTTCACTTTTCCTTTCAAAAACTTGTGACATGCATACTTTCTGTAGCCTTCTGCAATAGAAAGAATGAGAGGAATTTATTCTAATCCTTTTCTTACTCATGTAATGGAATGTAAAGTACAGAAAGGGAAAAAAGTCTAGTTCCCAGAATACTGAATAAGATTTCTAGCAATTGATTAAATAAGAGTTAAATATATTCTATCTTATCAGTTACAATTGGGTCACTGTGAAATGGGCACCAAGAGTATCTGCAGAGCTCAGTGCCAAAATGTCACATATCATCCTACTACCTGCTTACTCTCCTCATGCTGGCCTAGTGACAATGGCCATTTGGAAGAGGAAGGATGAAGAGCATCATTGGGGATGTCCACCTTCCCTTCTGCCCTGACACTCCAGCACCTAAGGGAACCCCAGCCCAGGATTAGCAGCATGGCTGGAGCCCGCAGGGTGTGCTGAGACAGCAAGGGAAAACAGTTTACGTGCAGCATTAAATTCAACACTTGAAAGGTTGAGTGTTGTTAACTGATAGAAAATAAAAACACTTCTGCAGCCAGATGAAGTGTCTAAATGCATGTTTGTGTCCAAATTAGTGATGAATGTAGTTTAAATGAGGGAAACTTTGTAGACTGTAATCTTTCATAGCTTATGGAAAAATGTGCCATTTACTGAGCATTCTAATGAGTTTCTATTAAAATTTTAACTTACGTGAGGAATATAAGGTTATTTCTTGTCTAGTGTAGTTACTTTCCATTCTATGGTCATTATATTTAAGAACTGAAAAAAAAAAATGGAAGTAGATGTTATAAGTAACTCTAAATTACCAGGAAAAGTATGGCTAATTGTCTGTTTCACATATTTTCTGGAAAACATGCAAATATTGCTTAGGTTGAAATTACTCTCATAAAAGCACTTTGTATGCAGTGAACTATGTTGGATGTGATAGCATATTACTGAAGAGATATTCAGGAAAAGTCCATGAAAATTAGACTGGTATCCAAGCAGAGCTGATGACTAACAGCTGTCTGATGACAAGGATTCATTTTCTACCTTAGTTATCTCACTCCAAAATCTCCTTCTCATGTTCAAGGAGGCACAGGAGGGCACATGATGAAAGAAAAAAAGAACCAAAACCAAACCAACAACAAAAAGCAAAAACAAACCAGGAAAAGGGCAAAAACAGAGTAGTCAGATGCTGTTTTTGTGGTCCTCACATGCATCAGATGTCAAAAGTCTCCCGGCTCAACTCAGTGCCTTGGTGATCTCAGTATCAGTATAGCTCAAAGAAGTGGTTTACTTTCATTTCTGTCTGTGCAATAGTTCACTGAGGCTGCAATAACGAAAGGATTACATGGATATGTGATTGGATATTGGAAAGGAGTCTTTGCAACCAAGCAGAGAAAGGGAGTGACTTAATTTGTTTAAAAACAAAAGCTCAAATTCTGAGGGAATCTGCAGCACAATCTGTGTGAAGCCCTAATTCCCCAAACCCATCTGTGCTTCCACCAGTATAGAGAATTACTGACCCCAGTGATGCCCCAGATGGCAGATAAGGCAGCAGCAAAGGATTGCTTATTTTATTAACTCTGGCTACGTGGGGGGAAGGGCTAAGCACTCCATCTCAGATTGGGGACACAGGAGAATATAATACAAAAATTAAATACAATTAAAATACCTTTCAGAAAAAATAATGACAGAATGATGCATCTAATACCTTTCTCTTGATGTGGCTAACATGAAGGAAGCTTTTCTTTAAAGCTGAAAGAATGAGTCCTGCTTCACAAATGGAAAAAAATAAATTAACAAATTTTGTGACTTGGAGCAGGAGAGAAAGGGATGTTTCTTTCACAGTAATTTATGTGGGAATCAGGGGTTTCCATAACATCTGATTCTCAGTCTAATTTAGATGCTAAGTCTTTCTTTATAGCTGTTGGAGACAGGGAGACATCTACGTATGGACTTGGAGTCCCCAGAGAAAGAGTTTTTAATTGAATAGGGAACATCAGTTCCGAGTAATGGTTCACATGAGACAAGAAGATAGAAAGATCCAAGATCTTTCATTCCTTTTTCAAAAAAGAGCTAAAAGTCAGGTACACCTGAGGTCAAGAGTTTAATTTGCTATGAATAACATAAAGCTTATTTTGTCTGCCAGCATTATATAGAATATAGTATCTGCAACTGCTTGAAATACTGTGAAATGAGACACTGTGGTGCATCCAGAAAGTAGTCTTTCCACATATGAACCTACTTTCTAATGCTTTTAACCATTTTATTTTCCAGTAGTTGGGAAACTATATGAATCACTGACATGAATTTCACAGTTTTGTCCTTGACAAAACAGATACAATCCCATCTGATCAGGCTAAAAATTATTTGCTGTTCACTGACAATGCATTTGGAAAATAATATAAAACAAATGCTTGCCATTTTTTTTTAATTGTTTCTTTGTTAGAAAGGGAATTTATTTGTGCAGTGAGGGTCATAACTTGTGATCTTCATGAAAGCAAGTTTTAAGAAAGAAGATGCTGACACATCATGTCTTGTAAAGTTAGTAACAGGGCACAAGGTATAGAAATTTAAAATTTCAAAAGAATGAAAAAGAAGGAGAACTGCAAAATAAGATCTGTTGTAAAGCTATACTTCCCATTTCATAGCCTCTGAAAAGAGTGCATGGTATTTTCAGAATGTAGTTTAACATGAGACAGGCTATATTTAGTTTAGAGCATGCATCAACACATAAAAACACACAAAAAAGTGCTGGGAATGAAGAGGGGAATACTTGTTTATCCATCAGACAAAACCAAAGTGTGTTAGAAATGTTAGCAATAAAGTCTTTAAAATATCTGTCATTTTACAAGGAGGAATATCAGTGATGGTATGAAGAATTGCAATGTGACTAAATCTCCAAGTGGCTGTTTGTGTAAAATTGCATGCATAGCCTTCATCATACTGTGATCTTATCTTATATACTTTATCTGGAACCATAAGCCATAAGGATGGGTGACATGTGGTAGAAATGAGCACTCTGTATTAAGGATGATTTTTACCGGTCAAAACAAGGCAGACCGGACAATGTAAATCTCTTTAATTCTTCCAAGTTCAGCTAATGCAGGATGGATGCCAAATGTTGATACTGTGCTCAATTAATAGTCTAGTGTAGTATTTGCCTTATGGATCCCACAAAAAGACACATGAAGAAAACAAAACTGATACGCTTTGGCCTTCCTTTATTTTCACAGAACATGGTTACTTTTGCTAGGAAGGTTTTATCTTAGCTTATTTTCTTAGCAGAAGACAAAGGTTTTAGCTAACGCTTTCCTCACTTACTGAATAAAACAGTGTTTTAGTTGGGCTTGACAGCTCCTAGAAGGGCAAACCTGATGTAAATCACAGAAAATCTTTTGAAACTCCTGTTGGAAGGAAACTGCTTGGGAAACTAGAGGCTTCCTCTTGATTTTTGTGTTGGCATTGTTTTGCATGGAGGAAAAGAGATTGTAAACTCTATGCGAGAGGGACAACATACATGCAGGGCATCACAGTAGAACTTTTAGGGGGACGCTTTGAGACTGGGAAATGCTTCTAGATTGCTGCATGTGCAGAAATGTCCCTAGACTGGGAGGGATTTGGTGATTTCAGGAATTTCAAGAAAAAAACATTCAGATGAAACAGTCCATATATTTGAGGCAGCCAAAAGGTGTTTAAACCTTTCTTGCATAATGCTGTATGGTAACAGGGCATGTTTTAAGACTAGTGCCATGTACCAGAAGGTGACATTTAGCCAGTTGAAGAAGGTACTGATGGGAATAGCAGGATGAAGCTGAGAAACAGACTACATAGACTATCAGAAGGAAAAAACAAATATATCTGGGGTTTTAAGTGAGTAATCTGAGGAATATGTTGGAAATCTTATCTCTTGAGTCACTGGGGCTATACAAAGCTCTTGAACATGTTTATAGAGAAGCATCACCATGCTGGCATGAGAGTGACATGCCAGTATATGTCTGGCTGTAGTTTTAGCTCCCTAAAGACCAGTTCAACTAGAAAGTTAGAAACCATTTAATGTACTTTTCCTCTTACTTGTGCATTTAGTTTTGATATGAGGCTCTGAAATAGCTACTGATATGAAAGGGTTGTTTTAGGGAGATCTTGCCATTGGAGATAGAGCAGAGGTTTGGCTACTTGGACAAGATCTATCACCTTGGCTACTGAAATGATGGCTTCACTTCTCCCACAGAAAAGCCATGATCTGGTCTGGAGAATGTGCTTTATTCTATTCCTAGGATTGTCAAAAAATATATTTTAAAAAGTGATTTCTTTTTGCTGAGGGACAGAGGGGAGAGGGGTCAGGACCTCCTAGGGAACAAAGGGGAGGGAGAGCTCTCCTATGAGGGTGGTCAGCAGAGGCAGGGATAGGCCATAATGATAGTGATTCTAACAGCCCAAACAACTCCCTTTCGAACTTTTGACCCAAATAACCCTCAGCAATGACATACTCAAATGACACCAGCAGTGTAACAGCACACTGCCTGGTCAGAAGCAGCATCAGTTTTGGTCCTGAACTACTCATTGAGGCAACTCTGAGATTACGTTTCAAAAACTTAGTAAGAAAATATCAACTGTTAAAACGTAAGTAAGCTGGGTGTACATCATTCTGGTCCAAGAAATCAGGAAGCAAACAGGCTATTGTGGGCCCTGGGGATCAGGGTTTAAACAACTTGATGAGCAATTAATTCTGAAAGACACCAAAAGCAAATTTGAGTTAGAAATAATTATGAGCATGCAACTCATAAACAATCCTTGGAGCAGAACACCACCCAAGAAAAATATTTGCTTGATTTGATGATTTGATATTTCATCTCCTGACCAATACTGAAAACTGAGCTGTCAGCACTGACTGTTAAGTGTTGTTCCTGGGTGCTAATGAGCAGATCAGAGCTAAAAATTTTATACATTGGTTTGGGAATGTATTTTCCCACATGAATTATTCTATGTTTGTCTAAAACGATTTATTTTCTTTTTTTTTTTTAAATAAAAAGCAGTACTGTTTCTTTCAAAATACCCATGAGAGTGTGCAGAACTGGGCATGATATAGATTATCAAAAGCTTCTGAAATCAAATATGTTTCTTTGCCATGTTTTTGGGATACCTTGCAATATGCACTTACGAAATCATATGACAGGATGATCTAACACAATATGGATATTCTTCTCATGTAGACTAATGTCTGTCTAATCCAGACAGTAAAACAAACAAACAAGTCCTTCTTTTCATTCTGTATTCATGGCTTCACTATTTAATTGTTCATTCCTTACTGTTGAAAGCTCTGACTACAGGAAAAGGCCTTTCAAAGCAGTTTATTTTCAGAGGTATTTAGTTGTTACTGAAGTCACCCATTAAGAGTTATTTGGGAATTTTTTTCTCGTCTCCGGATGGATGAGGTGATCTTTGTCACTCCGAAAGTGTCCTATTCTCCTGCAGCATGTGCAGACCGATTGCATGTAGAGGGGATCATGTGAGGTATAAGGAAACACTACACATGGCACTATTGTTGTTCTTCTAAAGTCAAAAAAAAGGAGAGGCATCTCCCAGAAAACCTGTAATGAAAGGGAAAGAAACAGGAGGGCTGCTCAACTGAGCTGTGCTGACAAAGCTACCTTTCCAAAATAGGCCTGTCTTTTTTTTTCTTTTCTCCACTGGTCAAATTTCTAGAAAGCCCTAAATAATGGACTGTTCAGGAGCCAGTGACTGAAATAGAAGTTGGAAGTGTTGTTTGCACAGGTGGCCATGCTGCTGGGAGACTAAATGCTTACCCTCTCACCCATATCAATTATTCTGAGACTGTATGTTTAATGTCTGCGAGTTTTGATAACAACAAAATCCTTTTCAGAAACTGCTGATCCAGTGTTTATCATGCTCTTTATGGAATTGATTTTTTTCTTGAGTTTTCTTTTCTTGTTTTCTTTTTTGCAAGGATATAGTGAGCAAAGGTACTGGAGGAGCTGCTAGGACAGTGAAGTAATAAGCTAATTAAACAGCTACCCCAAACTTCCAGGAGTCTGAAAGTAAACAAGCTGAGAGATCTCATGGGGATCTTGATCGGTTTACTTTAAAAGTGGGGTATGGGCTTCTGGACAAATATGAAATTCAACGATTCATCCTTGCAGTTGCCAAAGGACTTACCTGTCTTTTGAAAAACTTGACAAACATGAAATTTTGCCGTCTGATCCAGGCACTGCAGCAAATCTCATACCACACACAAAGATTTACTTAAAATGAAAGCTACAACTTTTATTAACTTGTCCCTGTGCAAAAAGCTGACCATGGTAAATTCTCTGAAATCTCCCTTAATAAGCAGATGCTGAGACTAGAGCAGGCCTTAAAAGGAGGCAGTGCCCCAGATTGACACAGAAATCCATCCAAATTCTGAGTGGAAATTCCCCTTTGGAACAGACTGAGACTTCTGGTGGCATTGCACATCTTCTGCATGGTATGGTTCTCTTCAAGACTTGACTTACAAAGTCAAACTGTTGTGAGGAAAGCAGATCTGCTTGAAAAAGGGAAACACAATGCAACACTAAATTGCTCATTCTCCTAAGGAAGAAATTAAAAAACAACCCAGACTCTAATTTGTGACTTCATTGCAAAAAATGCAGAGTTTTACCAATTCTGTGTAACTCAGAGCAGCAATGGGGAATCAAGCAAATGCCACCCACAAAGTGTTTGAACTAAGCAGCTCTGCTCCTTTTGTTACCTCAGTTAACCTAGACCTGTTCCCTACTCAAACTGTTTGTTTAACCTAAAGAATAATAACGATCCATGCTGCCAATTTGTTGTAAGGGAAAAGTTGTTCAGTCCCTTTTAAAGAGCTCCTGGGCCAAAGCACAGGAGAAAGTGTGAAAGCTAATAGTGAGAAACAGGAAAAGCCCATCAAAAAAGAGAACTGGTGGCAGAAAACTACTATAAAAGTCCATGAACACTTCAAAGGAGAAACCTAAGTTTTAAGGTGTGCAAGTCTCACCAGTTGTCTTAGCCTTGGCTGGATGAGGGTGTTCTGTACAAAGAGTCTTATGCATTGAGACAGGGGATGGTGGTTAACTTTGCCCCTGGATGGACCTCTGTCACATGGTCATTTGTGAGGAATGTCAGAATTAGGGCTTCCACAGGAGACACTATTCCTACTTCACATTCCAGTACACTAATCCTTCTATTATTGTTGCCACCACTGGTTTCTTCTTCTCATTACCTTGACCGCAAATGTCTGTTTGCTTAGACAAACAGAGTGGGAACCACCCTGTTACATGTTGGAGAAAACATATGAGTAGAGGGAATAGATGCAAAGCAAAGCAGAGAAGCCCTGTGTAATGAAAAAAGGACCTAAATTTAGTTTGAAGATGGATATTTTTCTCATATACTGAAGCTGAAATGGTGCTGAACGTTTCTGTTGGTGTTGACATGAACCCAGCACACAGAGACTACTAGAAAAAAAAAAGGAGAAAAGAAGTCTTTACTTTTGCTAACTGAAGGGGATATTATTCACATACAGTTAAAGCACAAAATCTGTGCAGAGCCAGTAAAGGTACTAGCAGATTTTCTTCCCCATTAATGGGAAACTTAAAAGCGACCACCATCTACAAATACATAGCAGTTAGGAGCTTATGGAAATTTCATGGCCAGTAATTCTTTCTTATATGTTTAGATACAATGTTAATGAGAATTTGGGAAGACTTTTTCAAGATATAGAATACTAGCAACACCATAAAAACAGCTAGTAAGAGGAACCCATCCTCCACTGATATGAATTCTGTATCCTGCCCAAGTATGTAGTCCTTGCTTTTCAACAGAAAGTATGAAGAAGATCAAATGGTACTGTTTTCCATATAATATTTTGTTTTCAAGCCAACTCCCTTTTCACAAGGGCCCAATCTTAACGGACTGTCATCAGGCTCATGCAAGGTAGCACTGAGAGATCACCTACCTCGGTGACTCATCTTTTACTCTTGGACAGGGCTGATTGTGTGGTTTCCAGGTCAGACAGAGTGTATACCCCAGGGAAAATTATTCAGCTTATGGATTCTCTGTACTTTTCCAATTTTAGTGGTGCATAGGAGCTAAGGTAAGCCTAGTTTCCATCTGTCCTCAAATTAATATTGAAAGGTCAAAAAGTCCTCCCAGAGAGCATGGTTTGGGTTAAATTTATGATGCATCTGTTCTTACTCGTCCATTATTGTTTGGGTGTTGATGACTTTTCTCTGTGCAGATTATATTTTAAAGCTCACCAAGTAATCAAATGAAAGTAGTGTCCTCCAACATTTCCCTGGGTGAGTAATGACTCAGTGGCATCAGGTCATTTCTCATCGTTGTTGTCCAGTTGCTCTGCAAAAGAAAAGTGCACTCACCAAGTGGGCAAGATGACCAAGACCTGAAAGAGGGGTGCCCATCTTCCTTTCAAAGTTCACTCTCTTAATAGGTTAATGGGGCAGGCTGGCATTATCCATACTTTTGAAATGTTTTGAAATGGAGAAAACTGACCCTGCTAATTCTGAGGCCTGAGCCAAAGAGCCAAAAGGAGAATCTTATTTCTGGTTATGCTTGTGGACAAAGTTATTTAGATAGAAACTGGAAGAATCATGCGTGGGTGCAAACAAACAAAGATAATGCTGTAAAATAATTGATTTCTTGATGTCACAACTGGATACATACATGAACATTGGCAGTGCCCTTTGTATGATTGATGCCTGTGATCCTGGAAAGAGCAGAGTCCTCCATGTGTGTCTGTCTGTAAGTTTATAAACATACATATTCAGTAGAGAATACTGAAAAAAAACTTTGCTGCTTGTAAACTTGTTATATACAGAGTAACATGACTTGTAACAGATGTACTGTGATAACGATTTCTGCATGACAAATTGTAGGGTCATTTGATAAGCTGATCCCTCCTGTGCTGTAGGGCACTCACTTCTGACCTCTTCACCTACAAAATGTTTTTGTGCCAGAACACTTCCTGAGCTATTCAAACCAATGAGCCTCTGTCTAACAACAGCTGCCTTTGAAAAACAGCCAAAACACGTGTATTGCCCCTTCTCACATAGTGTCTTTATTTAAGATAAATCCATGTTGCTCCAAATTGAAGTCTGCTGTAATAGTTGGTGCTGGGTTTATTACGGGTTTCATATCCAATATGCCAGTGCTAGGAATTTGTTGTATCCTGTTCTGGTCCTCATCCACATAGTTTGGACTTCGTTATGATCTTTCTTGCAATCTCAGTCATTACTCTGAAGGTCCATGTAGCTGTGCTCCTAATTACCACAGTACTATCTGGAAAGGAGGAGGCATTTATGTCAGCTGTACATGTTTTTCTATTCCTGAAGTCTGTTCGTATGGTTTTGTGGTACAGGACTTCACAAAAAAAGGCATGGGAAACAGGAGTCTATAAAACATCTTTTGAGTTCTCTAAAGAGCATCCAAAATATGAGTTCTGTAAAATAAGTGTCATATACAGAACACATAATAATCTCATTTGGTATCCAGTATTACTGGCAGCTGTTTAGGTCAGCTTGTACAATTTCCTTGTGGATGTCTACTCTTCAGAGTAACTTCTCTCTCTCTGCCAATGAGATTTTACTGGGCTGTTCTTACAGTCTGTACCCTCTTGGAACTGCATGGGTTTGAGGTTATGTTCTCTAGAACAAAGAGCAAAGCAGAAGCTTTCATTGTAAAGCTCTCAGAAAATCCAGCTACCGAATGCATAAGATTCAGATGAAGGGCACAGTAAAAACCCTAATTTACTCCTGAGATACACATGCTTACAAAATGCACTGCATGGAATTTGAAACCTTGAGCTGTTTTATGTTTCCATCTATCAGCCTTATACTTTTCCTTATTTCTTCTTGTCATCAGTGTTACATATTCCAGTGCTGTAATAATTAACAGTGCTAATGGAAGGATGAGTGAATGAAAAAGGATGTGGTTTTTTTCTTGATGAAACTGTCTGATCATCAATATCATAATTGTTTCTGCTCTGGATTTGACAGATAGAAGTTGTGTTTGAATTTTCATCTTGGAATGGACTACTGGGAAGCTGTCTGTTCTGTTAGTCTTGTAACAACAAGTACTTTTTTTTCTCAATACTGTTGAGGTCTGATTATTGTTTCCCTGAGTTTCTTCCAGTTTTGGATCATGTAGGGAATTAGAGGGAGCTGATCTTCCGTGAGTTAAAGCGTAACACATTTTCATTCAACTTAAATCTTGGAGTTAAAGCCAAGTTTCTACTTGCAATATGCTTTAATGTAAGAGGTGTCAGAGTGGAATGGATAACCAGTGCCCTATACAGTTTTCCACAATTTTTCTATGCTAAGAACTGGCCACTTTTCATGTCTTCTCACACAGCTTGATGTCAGCTCTTTAGAAGCCTGCCACAAAGATGGTTTGATTTTTGTAATTCACAAAAGCACCTTTTTTAACAAAAACTGCCCAACACAGAAGCACTGGTTGCTAATACCAGTAAGAACATGTCAGTCAAATTTATTACTAAAATCCAGGTCCAGTCATACTGCCTTTGAAAATAAATATTACATCACATCTTATAATGCCCTTTGTAGTTTAGGCATCCTTCATCCCATGCAGATTCTGCTAGGCTTATTGGAAAATACCCTGGACAGGCAGAGGAACCCAAAAAGCCTTTCCTACAGGCTGAACTGCCACTCTACCACAACTGAACTATAGGGAGAGATGTTTTTGCTTACTGGCATGCACATCTAGCATAGACCATGTCATTCCTGCTGTCCTTTAGCCCCTACAAAGCGGCAAAGGTAGTGGAGCAATATATCTTCGAAGTACCTGAGGGGGTCCTACAGAAAGGCAGGGGAAGGAATTTTTAACATAATATTGGATGGGAGGACTAGAAACAACGGATGTAACTTGGAGCGGCATAGATTTAGACTTGACATAAGAAAGAAGTTCCTTACAGTGAGGGTGGTGAAGCACTGGAACCGGTTGCCCCGAGAAGTTGTGGATGCCCCCTCTCTGGAGGTTTTCAAGACTAGGCTGAACGGGGCACTGGGCAGCCTGATCTAGTGGGAGGTGTCTCTGCATATGGCAGGGGGGTTGGAACTCTATGATCTTTAAGGTCCCTTCCAACCCAAACTATTCTATGATTCTATGATTCTATGATATCTTCCACATAGACTCTGCCTAACTGAGGTTTGTTGTAGCATCAAGAGATTAACTAAGGCCTGGTTTTCAAAATAAAATTAATGTCATAGCAGTTGTGAAGTATTAACTTTCATCTGGACAGAAATATATAAACACTGACTGCCACTTTTCTTCTACATCGATTATGCACTCGGTTAACCTTGTTTTCACAGACATGGCAAAAAAAAAAGCAGCTGTCTTCTCGTTTATGCATCCTTTAATTGCAAAAACATCTGAAGTATCTGTTCCCCAAAATTTAAAAACTGAGGCATTTCTAATGAGTAGTTCTGATGCTGATCCTGTAACTAGCTTGAAGACAGAGGTGTGACCATGACACCTGGGCAAACAACTTTGTCGCTGCCACTTTTTAATTAGCGACTGGAGGCATGTCTTGCCACATTCTGGAGCTTGCCTGTGAAGAGACAGTTTGATTAAGGTCTGTGTCCAGTTATGTGTGCTGCTGAATATTCACTGTTTCTTGATTGCCCTGCTGAAATATTTTCAGCAGGTTTTCTCTATCCATACTAGTGGAATAAAAGCATCTTGTCAAACAGCTGAGAGAAAATAAAAGCAGTGTGAGGGAGGCAACACAATGGAGTTTCATCTGCCCATGAAAATGTTACCTTTTAACTTGGTGGGAATCACAAGCTGGTCTTCTGCAATGCTATGTCAGCTAAATCCCTTTTGACAGTCCAGCAAATAAAAAAGATTTAGTGCCATTTCCTTATTCTCTATTGGAACGTAGACCATCAACTATACACTGCATAAAGTTTGCTTTCCAATGTACACAACATACAGAAAACAACGGGAATTATACATAAAATTAATCCTGTAGGATAAACTCATTTCTACATGCACATGTGCTATTTATAGCTTCTAAATTTATTTTCAGTTTGAGGAAAGCACGAACAACATCCCCAAACTGTTTACACTATACCACAATAGTACTGTTTTTAGAAGGGTTTCAGGGAGAAAAAAGGTCTGCTCTTCAACTTTTATTCTTCAAAAACATCATTGTCAGTTGAAGAATAAGCAGTGAAATTAAAAGACATTGAATCAAACATTTTCTGAAGCCTTGCTTTTTACAGTTCTTTTGACATGTCGTCTTGAGAGACTTTGAAGGAATTCGGAGCTGTCGCAGTGATTTGTGGATGCCTAAAAAAGTCAGAAAACCTCAGAGATAAAATCTTAGAACAAATGTTTTTATTTCTTCACTGTGGTATGGTCAATGTGGAATAACTAATGCCTGTGAGGCTCCTGAAGAACGAACTATGCACTATGGGCCATACTCACAGGGCAGCTTTCTTTTACTCTCTTCCATAAAGCTTATGAATAATGCACCCAGCTGAAACCAAAAAGCAAACTAGATTGCTGGGAAACAGTGTAGCCAGGCTGTTGATACATGCAATTAGTGAAGAAAACTAAATGAAAAAATAAATTTTTGGTCTGAACCAGAGGAAACTGTACAAGAATTTGAATCTGGAAACATCTGAGTATGTCTTAATTTCTTTCTTTTCTTGCAGGCCTGGGGACATGAATACCAAACACAATGGGAAAAGTCCTGAAGTTTCTGTAACTAAAAGCTTCCAAAAAGTGCATTGGAAACCAAACTAAATGCAATAGCTTCAGAGAAAGAAGAGTTGGCAGCATCTAAGAGAAAAACATCTCTCAGAAGATATTTTGCAAGCATTTAGAATAGTTAGACAGATAAAGAAGTTGAGGGGAATAGACGTGTATCGCTAAAGAGAAAATGAAGAAACCAGAAAATTTGAGGACTAGACTGCAAAGTAGATACTACTGAAGACTTAAATTATTAGTGACATTTAGTTTGCAAAACTAAAGAAGGGAGGAAGCAAAAAGCAATTGGAAAGGGGAAGAACTGTTAAGCAACTGCTCAAAAACCACTAGGACAAGAACTCCCAGCCTGGCAGCTTCCAGCTCTAATTTTCAGACTATTGGCTTTTTTTTTTTCCAATTTTTCTATTATTGTGATTTATAAATAGAAATTAGCCAGAAACCAGCAGAGTGGTTGAACAAAAGCTTCATAAGCTTTGCACTTTGTCTTTTCATGTTAATTTTACAGAGGAAGGGAGTAGTGGGGTCACCTTTTTTTCTTTTTCCCCAATCATTCAAGGGACAAATGAGTTCATGAACTTCATCAATAAACAAGATTGCTTCTATGAGGATTTTTGTTTTCCTTTCAAGCATTTTGGTGAGATGCATGGTTGAATCTTCATGTTCTACTATTTGAACTATTCCTTTGTCCCAGCTCCTAATATGGAAAAGCTATTACTGCTCAGTAATGCTCATAAACATTTGCATAAAGTGAATTGTGTACTTGAGTTGGGGCCTCCAGCATATCCTGTTTGATATCTTAAACCTCATAAAAGCAAAGGAAAGACAGATGAAACCTCTGCCCATCTGGAAGTGAAATGCTTCTCTCACGTAAAAGAGAGCTTTACTGGGTACTGCCTGCTTTTGAACCAGCCATGACAGAGGAGGAATTCTTTTATAAAATTACTAACTAGTAAGCATGAGAAAACAATATCTATAAAATATAAGTAGCTTCTGGGCACCCTGAAGCACTTCTGGCTTCCATGCAGAGCTCTTCTCTACTTCATTTTCCTCTCTACTTGCTCTTCCCCTATGGGCAAATGCTGAATGATGCAAGGTGTGAAACACAAAAAGAGTAAGTGGCTTCTCAGCCCCATATCCCATCCCCAGCAATGCTTATACCAGGAGAGCAGGAAAGAGTATAAGAGTGGTTAATGATATGGAAAGTATATGTAGCTTCTGGAAAATCTCTGTCTATACTGTCAAAACTGCACTGAAGCTGAAAGTGAGAATAACTGAGATGATTTAACTTTTCCTTGGTTGATTAACAACCAAATGAGAACTGCCTGCAAAAGGGAAAGGACCTACAGAGTTGCTTTTTATTTCCTTATCCTTAGCTAATGTTGGTGCAGAAGCACTTAGACTAGGTCAATGTACTTTCTATTAAACTCTCATCAGTTAAAGTGTAAACACTTCTTAGAGTAAGAGCTACAATCCATGACTTTGGTCTTCCTGTTGACTGTGCTCTGTGGCAATACTAACTCTTACTATCTCCTCCATCCCTGTAAAGCTGCCTTTCTTGTGATGAACAACTGCTCAATAGGAAGAAACCCCCACTTCAGCAGTAGTCTATTTATTTCAGTTAGGAAAAGCATCTGGAGGCCTGGAATGAGTTTGAACAGCATCAAGCAGAGGATGTTCAATATGCTGTGCCATTGCCATGGCAATGAAATGTACCCTTCTCCAGCCAAAACTATTTTCTTATCCATTGCTGAGGTGAATGGATGTTCAAATAAGTTGTGAATTTTTGACATAAATTAATTTACAGAATAGAATAATAGAATAGTTTGGGTTGAAAAGGACCTTAAAGATCATGTAGTTCCAATCCCCCTGCTATAGGCAGGGACACCTCCCACTAGATCAGGTTGCTCAGTGCCTTGTCCAGCCTGGCCTTAAACACCTCTGGAGAGGGGCCATCCACAATGTCTCTGGGCAACCTGTTCCAGTGTTTCACCACCGTCACTGTAAAGAACTTCTCTCTTGTATCTAGCCTGAATCTACCCTCTTCCAATTTACATCCCTTATTCGTAGTCTTTGCATCACATATCCTACTAAAA
>VZTY01027583.1:0-16831 GCA_013400935.1 Turnix velox
CTGTGCTGTACCCACTCCAGCAGCTCGCTGTCCTTCCTCAACTGAGGAGACCAGAAATGAACACAATATCCCAGATGTGGTCTCACCAGGGCAGAGTAGAGGGGGAGGAGAACCTTTCTTGACCTACTGATCACATCCCTTGTAACACACCTCTGTGCTTCTGTTCCTTGTATGTACCCTGAAGGGATAAGGCTGTCCCCACTCCCAGAGTACTGTGTAGGGAAAGGCTGTTTGGCTCCCCAGGAACAGAAAACAAGCTCAGGATGGACAAATCACACCACAATGGTGTGATGTACCAGCTAGTCCAATAGCCCAAACACTGTGGGGTGAGAGGCACTTTACCCACAGAGCTGCAAAGCTTATTTATGGTCTTTTATGGGGCACAGCAATTGTGCCACCTCAAAAAAGAAGTCCACTTCTGTGACAGCTCCAGCACAAGCTGCTGAATCCCCTTCAAAGACAGGAGCAGGGATCATGTTTTAATATAAGAAGTGGCATTCCTGATTTGGGAAGGTGTGTCATGCTGAAAATTGATTAACTTCACAGCTTTGTAGCTTCATTTCAGAACACAAGCTCAGACTTTGCTCTGAATCCCAAAGGCTGGAGCCAGAGCACAAGCAATAATCTCTCTCTCTCTCTCAGAAAGGAATGGAATCACAACAGGCTCTTATTGCAGCTCAACCCTGTCATGTTTCCAGCCCTCCTGAGAGATTAATGGCAAGAGGAGAGCTTCAGAAGGAAATTGCTTCCCTTGCTTTTCCTTTCAGTGGGGCTATAAACAGCTGCTGGCTCACCTGGCCATTGAATGATGTCCCCTCCTGGGATCTGATGAAGTCACTGTAGGCTTGGTTGGCTCTGATGATGACCGTGGCTACTGCTTCTTGGTACTGTGGGGATGATGTTGCAAGCAGAGGGAGAGCAGCAAGGGGAATGTGATCCTGGCTGTTGGACAGGCAGCCTTCATCATAGCTATATGGGCTGAGGCTGGAAAGGGGAAGAGTCATTGGAAATATTAAGTCTATATGGGAAATATTCAGCAGGGAAAAAGCAGCAGTCACTGCTGTGGCTCATTAAAAAAAAAAGCCTGGAGACAGAAAGGCCATTTATTCCACTGTGAATGGCTGAGAGCTTAATAAATCTTCCCCTCCCATCAAACGTAAATCTTCAAGGACAACATACTTACACTGATAGAACAACTCCCAGACAAGGAATTAAAGCCTTGGTATTTATTGGATTAATTAGAATAAATCAATCTCAGAACTCTTGCTGTGTGATTACTGTATTCATTGCAGCTAAGTATGAAATCAAGGCTGAATGCCTCGCTACTCTGGTAATAAAGTGCATTCTCAAAGTGTGGTCAGAGCTTTCAGCATGACATGCAGAACATCTCAGGGATGCAAGACAAGAAACAAAAGAGAGTGTAATTCTATAGAAACACAGAATCATAGAATAGTTTGGGTTGGAAGGGACCTTAAAGATCATCCCTGCCATAGGCAGGGACACCTTCCACTACACCAGGTTGCTCAGTGCCTTGTCCAGCCTGGCCTTAAATACCACCAGATTCCAGGCATCACAACCTGTCTGGGCAACCTCTTCCAGTGTCTCACCACCCTCACCATAAAGAATTTCTTTCTTCTGTCCATCCTGAATCTCCCCTCTTCCAATTTACACCCATTATTCCCAGTCCTTCCATCATATATCCTATTAAAAAGTCCTACCCCAGCCTTTCTGTAGCCCCCTTTTGATATTGAGAAGCTACTATGAGGTCCCCCCTTACCTGGAGACCAGGGAAAAGGCTTCAGAGCAGATGGCTGGGCAAGGGACAAGCCTGATGGCAATGTGTCCAAGAGCAGCTGGGTAATGTACCCTCATCACTGTGTCAAACACAGTCGTGATGGTGTTGACATCCCCTTGCTTAGAGCTCTGATCACCACTTCCTGAGTCCAGGATGTTCCCCCCATGGAGGACCAAGAGGAGGACGTGGATTTTACTTGGCTGCATTAATGGCTGCACTGATTCATCCTGGGTGGAAAAGAAAAAAGAGCAGAGCAGAAAGGCTTACTTTTCAGAGAGGTTGTCTTTGGTACAAGGCAATTTTTTCTCCCCCAGGCTCACATATGATGTAATAAATACAATATTCACATCAAATCCAGATGAGGCAAACAACCACCTGTGAAGCAAGGTATTTCTAGCAATAATAAGTGCCAACAAGACCTTGGCACTTCCCATCTAGAAGTTTAAGTTCAGTCTGGGCCATCCAGGTGTGAAGATAATGGCATTGAGAGAAGGACAAGAAGCACAGAGACCTTCTGGAACAGAGTTATCCATGCACAGACACTGTCCTAAGCAGAAAGTACACTAAAAGCGGGGAAAAAAATTGCTTGAAATTGTAACCAAGTGAAACATAGCAGCAGTAAAAACATTACTTGAGTGCATTAGGGTGGAAAAATAAAGAAATAAAAGATGGGCATTGCCTCCTCTCGGGGTGCTGAGCTCAGCGGCGGCAGCTGACAGGAAAACACATTCAGCAAAATGAACAACACAAGATCAGGCAGGTCAGCCAGCAGCACGTTGCTGGGGAAAAGATCAGTCATTGCATCTTCTTGCCCACCACAGAAGTTATAAATAAAAATCCTGGTTTGCTTATACTGTTGCAGAAGAGGAACTGAAAGGAAAAAAAAACCCTCCAAGACCTCCTGACCCAAGGATTGGCCAACATCGGTCCGGGAGGTTGCTACATGAACAGAGGAAAGTTTTTCGGCAGTACAGATCATTTGTATTTTAGGCTGAATCAATTCTTTGTCTAAGGCTGTAGTTTGGGAGAAAGAGGGAATAGTATCTTGAGCTCCAGAGTGGGTTATCATGATCAGAACAGCCATAAGACCAACCCTGATGCCCCAGAATAGGTACAAGAGCATCCATGTGTACTGGTCATACATGAAAAACATCAGGGCAGTACCTATTTTTAATATCTATGTGCTACCAAAGCTTTCATTGCTTTTACAGCTCCCACATTGACTCAAATTCCCCACCCCAGCACCTCTGAGATACATGAAAGCAGGCTCTGATATTCCCTCTTGTGTTTCATCCCTCACAGCAGCAGACTGTACTTGTGAAAATCCTGGGCAATTCCCTGTAGAGGCAGAGCAAGAGCTATCAAGAGGGAGCATGGAAGAGGTGGAGGTCAGCAGTATTTTTCCATTGGGCAAATTCTTCTCATTTTAGCATCTTTAGTCACCTGTTGCCCTGGGAGCAGTGACTGAGCCCTTGACAAAGCTGCTGGTGGGAGGGAAAGATGCCTGGCCACACTTTTAGCAACCTAACAACTAGCTGATTTTTTTACCAGATAATGTTAAAGCACAGCTTAATGCACAGCCCACCAGAAGCATTAAAATTCACACCTAAGTCTGTAATAAAAGATTTTTCCAGGACCTCCTGTGTGAGAGTAATCGTTAATTATTTAGCACCATTACTCTGTATTAATGCCTGCTCTTTAAACCTTCTCTCATTCCAGTTACGATGCCTGCAAGGTGAACTTCTGCCTGGCTGGAGGCATGGGAGGAGCTCCTTCAGCTTTTTGCTTTCAGACAAATGTTTTAAGTGCTCATTTAGAGAACAACATGAGTCACCAAGCTCAGGTCACCGGGAGGTTTATCAGCAGTCATTTGGAGGCGCCTTTCCCTTTCAGTTCATTAACCCCTGCCTTTGAAGGAAGTGGGGAACATGCAAGCAAATGCTGATTAGTTTAGGGGTGGAGGTGGCTATTTAGAATCACAGAATGGTTTGGGTTGGAAAGGACCTTAAAGATCATCTCTAATTCCATCTAGGGACACCTCCCACTAGACCAGGTTGCTCAGTGCCTCATCCAGCCTGTCCTTAAACTCCTCCAGGGAGGGGGCATCCTCTCTGGGCAAAACTGGGGTGGGTAGGAATTTTATTTTATTTTAATTATTATTTTGCTCTAACTGGTTACCAAACCCTTAGCAGCTCAAAAGAAGGGGCTAAGTGTATGCCTTGGACCACCACAGCCACCCTGCTCCTGCTCCACATCCATTCTCCCTCATTCAGCATTAGCAGCAGAGCTCTAACCCAGCAGAGCCTCCAGGCAGCAGTTATCCCCATGGGATTAGTATTTTTTTCCAGCTGGATACCTGACACTGCTTGCAGACTGCAGAGCATGTATATGATGTTCTAAAGATGGTTGAAATAATCCCTTAAACCTGGCTCTGAAGTAGACAGCATGGCAGCTGAAAAACCCTCAAACTCCACCCAACCCTCAAAGCAAAGGCAGCAGACGGTGTGTTAATTCACACCAACACCTTCCATCAATAAAGGATCTCCTTAGAAGAAAATGAAACACTTACTTCAATGATGCTGAGCCTCTCCACGCTGGAGCCAACGTGGTACTCTGCTGATGTCTCATGGTACAAGTCACCTGGAAGCACAAAAGTTTGCAACATGAGCACTGCAAGATGCTGCCTGGTAAAGATGCTCTTCTGTTTGTGCCTCTTCTGCCTCACATCTCATTAATTATGGCTTCAAATTGCCCCCTCCCTGGGCAATGCTGGGTCATTTATTTTCCAGTAATTTCTCATAACCTCAGGAAGGACATCAGCCAGCTCCTCTCTCCTTACAGGGACCTGGAGTTGTTGCTTTATTAAGCAAAGGTACAATAGGAAATCCCTGCACAATTGTCAGAAAACATCAGTCAGGGGGAAAATGAAAGGAATTGTGCCAGGGAAGCAAAGATCTGATGTGTGCTGTGCTTACACAGACACACTTTGTACCACAAAGCCTCAGTGTCATCATCCATAGTCCTGCTACACCAATGGATCCAGCTGAGGAGCCAGCTCCTTTTCATTTATTTTTAACAATGAGCAGAAAATAAAATAGACAAGACCAAAGGATGAAGCAAGAGGAAAGAAAAGCCAGGAGAAATTCAGGTAATTCAAGATGGAGCTGTAATATTTCATCATTATATGACAGAATCCTGGCTGTCACTAAAAAGTGTCCAACCAGTGTGGGAAAGAGAACCAAGAACTACCCCAGCTCCCACCAGGCGAGTTCCCAGCTCTTTTTGTGCAGCAATGGCCACTCATCTTTTTTCTCTCTCACCTTTTCCTTCAAGATAACAAGTTTTACCTTTTCCTGAGTGCAGCCATAGCAATTTTTTGGAAATACTGTAAAATCTCACATGCAGTTTTGAGGTTAAAAAATGAAATTTACCCTGGACATCATCACATTCGGGGGTCTCAATTTTATCCATCAGATCATTGGAACTCCACTTGGTTATTTCTTTCGGGAACATTTCTTCATTGTCAGACAAGTCCTCTTTAAAAAAACAGATTTTTTTTGAGAGTCACACACACACAAATGCATAAACAAAGCAAAGAACAGAATTTTTAATAAAAGTAAGGCCCCATGTAACCTTCTAAACATCTGAATGGCTTAAACCATACTAAAACATGATACTTCACCAGCTTTTGTTGCATAAAAACTTTTGAAAAGTAAACTAAAGGGTTTAGTTGCATTTTTTTACCAAACAAAACTCCTAAAGGTGTGGAAAAAATCATATGGGTTTTTAATGCTGTCATTTCAGGTACCAAGTTTGATATTTTCCTTGCCATGCTTCCTGATGGTGCTAAAAGAGCCAGAGTGCTCCAGTACAAGAGAGAAGACACAAGAACATTTGCTACTGGGATCCTCCCACACCTGTCTGGAAGCTGCTGGAGGTCTTTGGGGGAAGCAGTGACAGGGATTCTATTGTTAATAGGACTGAGTCCCTTAAAAAAGCATGAGTAATAAAGGAAATGTGAACTCCCTGGGATATCTTTAGCCTGATTTCCTCAGTAGATGAGATTTGTTTGATCACACTGAGCCCATGTGTCTGCCATTTCCCTCCTACCTCAGGATCTTCTGAATCCTCTGTCTCATTTCAACCACAACTGGTAAAGAACCAAAGTTCTAAAAATACTGTTGCTACAAGGAAAACCAATCAATGGTAATTCAAGTCTTACAGAGTTACCTTTGGTATGAGCTTCTTTTTATTTTTCCCCCCTCCTTTTTTATTTTTGCTACATCAAGGATTCATCTTTTACTATTAGAGAGGTTAAGTGCTTTCTAATTTATTTAGTCTTCTACATCTAGTATTTCTTTCCTGAAAACTTTGGGCTTGTGAATTTAATGAAGAGTTATAACCATAATAATAACAACAGCAGCAATTACTGATGTCTTGAAGATCTAAAAGTTGTAATTTTCAGAGCCCAAGTGTAGGATTCCCCCTTTCTTGTTGCTCTGCAGTTAGTAAGAAAATAATTAGTAGGAAGAATCCCAAGATGGGGAATAAAAAAGATTATAAAATATATTAATCTTTTCAGCAAATCTGAGCAATATCTTTAAAAAAAAATATATATCCCAAGGGGACTAAGTGCAGAGCCAAGCAAAGACCACTTATTTTTAGGAGTTTCTATTTACACTTTGACCATAAAAAGAGAGCAACCTGGAAACTTTGCATCATCATGCCATTTCCTTTTTCAGCTGTGGAAAAAATCTGAGTAAATCTGCATTTCCCTGCACAAGGGAGTGCAGAGCTACCTGCAAGTGGAAAACATAAGCACACAGCACGTGCTGGCAGAGAATTAAGAGAACAATTATACTCAAAACTCTTCCTACAAACTTCATCTAAATATTCACCTTATTTCCTGGAGAGGTTTAATTACAGCCCTTGTTGCTGCTCAAGTGATCACTGCATGGGATATTACTCCCATTAGGAGCATTCATTACAGGATAGATATAAGATATTACTGTATTTCTCACTGTTTTTTTCCCAGAGAGTGACAGTGAATGAGGATGAGTGGGATGGTGGTGACATGAAATCTTCTTGGGCTGAGGTTACACCCACTGCACTGTTGAGGAAACGTGTGTGTATGGGAAGTACTTCTAAGGGACTCTGCTCAGTGCTGACTCACATCCTCATGGTAACAAGACCTGCTCCATTCCATGTCCCAGAAGTAGGACATGTCACCTGTGGGTCATGGGGCAACAAGAAGTCCCTCCCAAAGAGGGGGGTGGCCTGATCAGCACACATCAAATTTTCAACTCATAAGCTGGAATCCTATCAGACTGGGTTGACTTTTCAATCCACATGTGAATAGAGACATGTTGTGTTCCAGCATTCCTCCTCTCAGCAAGCTTCTCTGAGTATGGAAACAGAGGTGACAACATCCACTGTGGCACGAGGCTCATTTTTATCAATTCTCCACCCCAGGCCTGTTAGGAGCAAGTCAGGGATTCCCTGGGGGCCTGGATCCCAGGCAGAGCTGCCTGATCTCAATTTTATTACTGAGTAATTAAAAAGAAAAAAAAAAAATAAAAAGAGGGTGGATAGCAATGATGCTGTTTTGATGACTCACTCCTCTCTTCTTGTATGGATATTGCTGCAATAAATCCTTTGCATAGCTTTTGTGGATGCTGCATAAGTAAATAAATAGGGACATTTAAACTAAATTGCCCCTTCTCCTTCCAGGCAAGTGAGACATTCATCCCCTGACTTGGATGCATCCTGAGCTGCAAGTCACAATAATCTGACACTTTTTTTTTTCCCCTGCAGAATTTCAGATGTGTGCCTAAATAGATGATGTGAGAACCCTTCTGGAACACGATCCTATCAATTTCTGGAGCCTGAACTTTAGCTGAACATCAGTGAGATCCTGCTTTCCAGAACTGGGGTGTCATCTTTTAACAACTGCATTTCATAGAAAGGTCACCAACTCCATCAGCATCCAACTCAGATTAGCATTACAAGCTGGGAGAAGAGTCCATCTGTTGTCAGGAGAGATGGAGCCTTTCAGGCTTAAACACTCATTAAGTACAATATATAAAATGAGAGAAGCAGAAAAAAAGCTTCTTCACATGCACAGAGCAATAAAATATCACAGCTTTCTCTTAACATGGAGAAGCCACAATTACTTTGAGAATTCTAAAATCAACACTAATTATGGCACCCAAAGCCTCTTGTTGCGTTCACTGCTGTATGAGCACTGCAAGATTCCTTGGAATGGGAGAATAAAGAGTTAATAAAGGCAAATTTGGGTCTCTTCATGCTCAGGCAGGACAATTAATTATATCTTCCAGTGATTAGAAAATCAATTAGCAAAAGAATCTGCCATGCTGAATCTGAATCATTAGGACACACCCACAGCCCAGTAGTAGCACTGCTGGATTTTACCCACATTCATTTGCACCAAATAAAAAAATCCACAGCTCTAAAAGGTTGCAATGGTTTAAAAGCCCTTCAAAGAGATGACACTGAATCTGAAACGTTGTTGCATTAAATATAAGAGATGCTGAGGATGCTTGAAGAAGCTGCACCACACTGCCTGTATCTCAGTTAGAAAGCAGCAGACTTCAAATAGAGCAAAAAGTCTTAGGTCTTTCCCCACTCTCCCCTCACCCTCGTGCCTTCCATCCTCTCACCCCACTATTTCAGGAAGCAAAAACAGTGATGGATTTAGGCTCCACATACCATGTGCATCAAAGAATTCATCATCCGAGCTGTCATCCGAATCCCTGGCAATGCTCTGCATCCTCCACTCCGAGATACTATGGCGTGAGGGACTTGCTGGAAAAAACAGAGAAGCCTGGTGTGATAGGCTCCAGCAACAAGAGGGAGAGTTCCCCACATGGTCTCTGCTGGAGGAAGAGCCCTTGTGCTCTCTATGAAAACTCACTGCTGCAATATTAAAAACACAAAACCCCGATGATGCTGGTGTGATGTCAGTGGACCGCTCTACACATCCTGCTTGTTTACTGTTGGTTCCAACCTGCCAGCAAGATGCTACATTCAAAGCAAGAGCTGTTTGTATCACTCCTTGTGCTATTTTGAATGGCAGCTATTTATAATTGTTAGTAGGATGTGCAAAAAAATCAGCTGGGTTTTGAAGTTTGCAAGAAGGAAGGGAGCTTTCTCCCTCCCTTCATCAGCACACAGACCATACCTCTGCTTCGCTAAGTTTTGAGAGGGTAAGTTAAGCAGAGCAGCCTGGATAGAAATAATCTGTTTTCTGGAAGGAAATTGCTTCCACACAAATTGGATTAGAGATCTATTTAAACTTTAAACTTGAATGATTTAAGCAACATGCTCCCTGACTGCTTCACAGGGAGCTGGCGGAGTGGCTGTCCCGATGGAGCGAGGAGAAAACCCAACGGTCCTTGTCATTCCTTGCCTGCCTCCCTCTTCTCACACCTACCTGCTCCTTTTCATTTTCCCCTTCAGAGTTCCCTGTGCTAAATATAAATGTGTTACAGCTTTTTGCTCTTTTTTTTTATTTTTTCCCCAATATAATTTAGCAATGATCCAGCCTGAACTTTTCTTGGCTGAACTGGATGCAGAACAGCCATCTAACTAAAGGGAGCACTGCTCAGAGAACGATGAAAAGGTTTCTTCTCCTCTTTCAGATGGCTCTTGCACGTCACACAAAGTGCTCACAGCAGCCACCTAACACCACAAAAACCTGAGGAGACTGACAAATTCTCATTAAGCTTATGCAAAGACACTGAAAGGTTCCAGTTTCTGCGACAGCTGCACGAGCCATTGCAACAGCACTAAATCTGTAAGTCAAATTCTTCTCATTTTGCTGCCCCCCATCAGGAAGAGGATGGGGACCCTGGGCAAAGTCACCTAATTGCAGCTAAACATGTCTCAGCACCCCCCTCAGCACCCCTCCACCCCCAACTTGGGGAGCAGCAAGCAGGAGGAGGTTGGCAGAGCTAATTCACGCTGGAGTGACGTCAAGGCACTCATATCATAGTTGCCAAAAATAGAGCATATCATAACATATGGGATGGTGACAAGGGTCCTGCTGTCACCAGAGGTCTCACCAAGAGGACAAGGATCTTCTAGAGAAAAAGGCGTTGCTTTTTCCAGCTGGAGGTAGCAGGAAAGCAAGACAGCCCTCCTTGCTTCCATATGCTAATGCTCTGCCAGCATGAAGGAGGATTAAAATACCCACATGACGTTCTCCTCTGCACATCACATACTCCTCAGCACATCACAATTCATTTCTTTCACTACTTCTTCTTGTAAAAGCTGAGACTTCCCACAATTTGAAAGAAATTCACGCTTTGCTACCAGTGAAAAGCTTCAAGTGAAATCCTAAGAGGTCTAAAAACTTCCAATGAAGATGTCAGCGTGCTGGCAGAGGGGGTTCCTAACAAAGAGCATGACAAGGGATGGGCACATCGATATAAAATCCTGGTGCAAACAAAGTAGCCAGCATTCCCAGCATTTTCATCTTTAGACAATGATTTATGAAGCAGCTGGTTTGTTCCTCCCTGGGGCTCACACTCCAGTGAGTCATCACGAGGTAAAAACTCCTGCTCATCTCTCATTCACCCCGCCATGAAATCAGGGATGGAGCTGGGAAATAAAAATGGAGACTCAGCTCACAATATTTAATGCAAATGAGAGATGGAGCAGCTTCACTCACCCAAGACGTTCCCTTCCACTGTCACCAGAATAATTCTGCTCCTTGGAGTTTACAGAAAAATCAACATTTTCTCTTTTGCCCTCTTGCTGTGAGGGCTATTACCCAGCTATAAGCTGCACTTGACAGAAAGGAGAGGGAATTGCTGAGGCTTCAAGCCATCTGCCTGTAACTCACTGAGGATTCACCCCTTTGCACAGGATGGGCTGAGGAAGGGAAGATTTTCACACAGCTAAAAGAAAGGTGACTGCCAAGGGAGAGGTGAATGGCAAAATTGGAGCTGAGGGTGTCCTTAGGGGCTTTAACAGCAAATTTTTGCAGAAAAACACTGAAAGCTTGTTGAATACCATTTAAAATGGAAATGAGACCCATTGTCCCACCTAACTGCAGGCTGTGAGTTTTGGTTTCTTAACAGCTACTGCACCAGTGGAAAGCAGCAGTCCCACCCATGTTTTTGGAGTTATCTGTCTTGATTTCCCCAGTGGCTGATGGGGTTGCTTCTCTGTGTGAGCTACACTGCAGCTCCCACACAGCCAAATCATCCCTGGAAACATCCAAGGCNATGTGAGCTACACTGCAGTTCCCATAGAGCTGGACATCCAAGGCCAGGCTGGATGAGGCATTGAGCAACCTGGCCTAGTGGGAGGTGTCCCTGCCTATGGCAGGGGGGTTGCAACTAGATGATCTTTAAGGTCCCTTCCAACCCAAACCATTCTCTGACTCTAAGAAATATTCATTGGCCCAAAGGTGCCCAGCTACAGGGAGATACAATCATATTCCCACCTCAAATCCCAGCCTCTGTGCAGTTCAGAGGGAAAAAAATCTGCAGCAGCATCTTACCTCCTCTCTTTGAAGATCTTGAGGACTTGGAAGATGTGGACCACTGCTTAGTGAGTGACCTCCCAGAGGCTGTTTCACTGTTACTGGCCACATCCTCTGTGTCAGCAGGTGAAACTGTGTTGGCTTCAATATCCTTCTCCCCAGCAGCATCTTTGACTCCGTGCTGCTCAGTATCATTCTCACTACAGAACTGGGCCATCTTCTGAGCCAGCATCAACTGTGCCTCCTTCTCCAGCTGCCTGATGTCCTCAATGGTCAGCCCATACCATTCATCCTGCCAGCACCAAGCTTGGCGATGGGCACGGACCATCACCTTCCTCAGGCCTGCAAAGACACAACAAAACAGTCACTAACACATCAAGACTTCCATTTTTCCTCTCCCAAAACCATAAACACCATGGTAAGAACACTGCAGGGACATCAACAAGAAAATTCTAAAAGGACCTTCATATAGCAAGTGTCAGGATGGCAAATTGGACACTTTATAGACTTAACCTCTTCAGTTTTTGCTAACCAATTGTGCATTGAAAAGTCAGACAATCCTCTGTGACTGCTTTGAATTTGAGAAGAAACCAGATTTCTTAATTGCAGATCCAGGGCTTTGTCTTGTAACCACCCACTTCACCATGGAGAAACCAGGCACAAGCCACAATCTGGATCCAGCCTTCAAAGCAAAGCATGTTCCCAGAAGAAAGAAAATAAAAAATAGGCAACTTCAACAAATAAACAGCAAAAGCCACTGATTTTTTTAATGCAGGAGAGTTTGAAGTAATTCCTTCATGAAGACAACATAACCCACCACGACTGTCACATGATAGAAGCACATCCCACATCAGCAGAGCCAAGTCAGAATCTCCTCCTTTCCTTGGAAACCTGGTTTCTATATATCAGTGAAACAGCATCTCAAATAGGAGCTTCTGAGATAATGGGATGGGAAGAAAAATTTAGGGAGGGAATAAAGATGCTTTATTTTGCAGATACCATCTGTCTTCTGCTGCATGATAAAAATGAAGCTGGTAAAAGCAATTTCAAATATTTCAGCATATCTGAAAGGAAGAACTGTCTCAATATCAACACCCAATGCTCCCCACCAGGCAACAGAAACATTCCTCCAGGACTTAAACTTGTTGGCCAACATCATAGCATATATATATATACACCATTTCCTCTTTAATTACTAGGAAAATGAGGCAGAAATGGGTTCAAGGACAGGACAGAAGCTGCAGTAGGAATTGTTTTCAGTGGAATTTTGGATCCACAATTTTCTACTGCTAAGCCTGAAAGCTGGCAGGCAGGGAAACCAACCTCACACTCTAATGAAGACTCTGGCTGCAGATCACAGGTAACACAACCAATATTGTGAGATAGAGATTGAAAAAGCTACATTAAAATAATTTAAAAGCACCATCAAGAGGAAAGATGGCCCTAGCAAGCCAATTTCATCTCCAAGAACATGGCTGAAACTGGATGGTCCCACTGTGCACAAAGCTTTCAAGGTGTTTCCAACTACATTTGCTTTACTATTGCAAAGAAAGTCATAGATCTCCCTACTGCCATGGTTTCTGTGATCTTCACCCTAAATAGCCCTTTTGTTTCAGCAATGGCCTTTTTTTTTAATCAAATTTTTATATAGTTATTTCCTTCCAAGCCTGAGCTCTTTATTTTCTGCTCTGCACTTGGGTTAGTTCTGAATGCCACCAGCCCTCACAAGTCAACCTGTCAGGAGGAAATAACCACTGAGATCAGCAGCTGATGTGATGGACCAACTCAACCTGAACCCCATCTGTAGAATAAGATTAAATCTATCAATATTTTATTCATTTCTCTGCCTGACTTTCAGAAGGGAGCTCTGTGGAGAAGAGGCAAGCTTGAACCAAGCAGACTGTGACCTTCTGGGGGCAGGACAAGGGGCCTCAGCAGCTTAATTCTTTTCAAACTTAGTCAAGATTCAGAGTTATTTCCCCCACCAGATTACTTTTTGCACAACTACAGGAGAATTTCTTAACCTCTTCACCTCCTGTTATGATTGACAAGCAGCCAAGCTTAAAAACAAAGATCAGACTCTCATCACATCCACACTGAAAGCAAATCAAGCATTTCCCTTGCTGTAAAATTCAGTCCCCAGCACCACAACTATTCTTTGGACTTCCACCATATCCATTTCTGCCTTTCTTGGAAGATCTTGAGGACAGACAGTGAACAGACACAGAAGCAAACAGACCCCTACTCCCAAGGCTCCCTGAGCTTCAAATCTCAGTAGTCTCTGGATCCAGCCTTGATGTATGAGCACACCAATTCCAGCACTGATGCCACCAACTGCATGTCTTTCTATTCATGAACTTACATCAGAAGGATCACAAAAAACACTTGGAGGTAAGAAAACATCTCCTGAAGTTCCTCTCTGCCTTCTTTCACTTCATCTCTTAGATCACAGAAAGTGCCTGGATTGCTTCCTCCCAGCACTCGGACCTCTCCATCAGCAACACTCCATCACTTTGATTAGACATCCCAAATCACATTTATTAAATATTTCTTCTTCTGCAAACAGGATGGCATTGCAGGGCTTCACAGCTGTCCTGCCTCTATCACTGCAGGTTAGTTCTAAAGTCAAAAAGAATGAGATTATTTTCCTAGCCCCTGGCCTTCACCTGGGATGTGTCATTGGTGCTGCATTTCTCTTCAACACAGAGAGAAAACGAGGTTGGCCAGATGCAGAAGAAATTGAAAAAAAAAATAAATCAAAGTCATGGCTTGTAGTAAAAAAAATCTTCACTGCAAGGGATGGAAAACTTGAGCAATCTCTGGGTACCCAGCAGCAACTATTTCACTGAATTATTCTTCACCCTGCAGTGTTGAAGCCTTTCCAGTAAGCAGCAGAGACCCAAAGGAGATACCCAGAGCTGTTACAGATTCAAGATCCAGCTACAAATGCCTGACCTCACCTGTTCATACACTGCTACTCTCCCAGGGCAAGAGAAAAAAATCATGTCTTGAAGCATCTTTTATCAAAATATTAGAGAAAAACAAACTTTTTTTGAGAAAAATGAAAAGGAGGGGGCAGTTAATACTGGGAAATTGGGAAAAAGTATTTTTGACAAATGAGAGATGCCCATATGGAAAGTGTTCTGATGTCCATCAGGACAGTTTCATTGCAAACCTGTGACATGCTGCCTCTGATGAGTGGGAGCTGGCATGGAGAACAGGTTTGGAACAGCATCCCAACCCTCATCTTGTTCTAGGTGGGACAGAAGGCAACAAAGCCAGTGCAGGTGAGGCTCTGGGCGACACAATGCTCCTCCATCTCACCTGCCCAAGGGTAGGTTCTCCCTTCTCACCCATGTAGCAAAACAACCCAGCAGCATGGAAGCACTGCAGGGTAGGAGGTGGTCTCCCAAAAAGATCTTTCTGTTCTGAACTGAGAAGTGCAGAAGAACCAGGGAGAAATTTAGAGCAGGTTTTCCACCTCCCCTCAGTGTGCACCATGTTCATCCCAACCTCCTTTCCCCCACATGGAGCATAATAACCCCATAGGGTACCAGCAGGCAAGTCACCCAACTCAAGTCAATCAAATAGAACAGAAATAGGGTTTTTATAAGGATGCAATTTCAGGAACATCAGGAGTGAGCAGGACCTCACTGTTTCTCTAGAGAGCACAAAGCTTTGGTTTAAAAACCCCAAGGAAAGGGCACACACACAAACGTACACACACAGCCTGAGTTCTGAAGGACCCACCATTGTTGCATTGATTTAATTATAATATTTCCCACTGTGTCATGCAAAAAGATAATCTGTGAAGAGTCTAGCAGGGTGCAAACATTTAAATCATTTGCCTTTCAACTCCCCACCTCAACAACTCAGCTGCAGGGACTGGCTGAAGCCATGAGGCGCTGACTCTTGTAAGTGATTTGCCTGCAGATTGGACTTAATGTGAAGTGTAAATGACTATATGACAAGCCAAGAAAGAGAGAACTCTTTAGCTGAATTTTAAAAGCCTTTGTTCATAGTTCTGGGTTTGTTTTTCCAACTGAAGTAAAAATAGTAAGTGAACAAACTTAGTGGGGGGAAAAAAGCAAAGCAAAAAACCTGCTACCAAATCCTGCCCAAATCCCCTCAGCTATCCATATAAACTAATTGTTCACATACCCATTGACTACATCCACAGAAGGAACATCTCAGGCATTTTTCTTCTTCTTTTTCTCAGGGCATTTTCTAACCATAGAATGGTTTGAGTTGGAAGGGACCATCATCTAGTTCCAACCCCTCTGCCATAGGCAGGAACACTTCCCACTAGATCAGGTTGCTCAGTGCCTTGTCCAGCCTGGCCTTAAACACCTCCAGAGATACCAATGAATGGCTGAAAAGACACCTCTAAATGTCCTTTCACAACACCTTGGCAGCAGATAAAGGATGCCAGATCTTCCTTGTGCAACACTACTTCTTTGATAGTCACAACACATCCCATAACCTCATCAGTTCAGCTTGTGTTGTCTGAAAGCATCTGATCAAAGGTAACCTGCAGTTATATCTACTGCTTTCCTATGTTCCTTTGCCTTCCCCCATGAGGAGAAGCCTGTGGTGACATCCCTGTCATGCTATCAGCAACATACCCTTGAAAAGACGCAACCTGTAGCTCCCAGCAGGGCTGTGCCCTTCTGCAGCATCTTTTCATGGGAGGGTTTAAGCAAAGCAAAATTTTCTTCAAAAGGGTTTTCTAAAATAGCAACAATTTGAGCTAATTTAGCCCAGGACACACTGGTTTAGACAAAGGTTGGGTTACCAGGATGGGAACACACTTTGCTGTAGTGTATCATCAACACTCCATACACAGCCAACAGCCTTGTTTAATAGCAAAAGAGTCACAGCCCACGTGCACCATTAGGAAGCAAGTGGGAGCAGAACATTATGCAGTGCCAGTCCAATTAAACTTAAATTCTATAGGAAAGGAGTAAAAAACCACACAAATATTACAGCCAAGAAGACTAATAGCCCACAATTTCAGTCTTTCTCTCTGGCTGTCAAAGCACTGAGTAACTGTCCAATTAGTCATAAGGAAAAATGGCTGTGGTGCACAGTGAGAGGGAGAACATTTCAACACCATCCCCCAGAGTTACTCCCTCTGCACTCAGTAGCCTTGCCATATATCACAATCCATCCCTCACTTAACTCAGACATTCTCTTCTTTCAAACTATTCTCCAATTTTAGTTTGTTCCACTAAAGAGTTGCTCCCCCTTCCTCAGTTTGAATCCCACTCTTGGTTTCTGCCCCAAATTCATTGTCCCCCCTTGCTGACCCTGCACAGACAGTGCTAATTCCCAAGAAAGAAACTTGCAGGAGCTGGGAACAAAGGAAATCAAGTGAAAAACTGCCAAAGAGTGGCTGATCCAGAAGAACATCCCTGAGAGCTTGGTCCACCATCATTGCACAATGCTCAAAGGTCTCCATCTGCTTTCAGCCACCAGTTGAAACCCCAAAACCAGGATGAGTACCTAAGTGTGGTCAGTCATGT
>VZTY01027591.1:0-18338 GCA_013400935.1 Turnix velox
TGACACACCCAAGTCTTTCTTTGAGCTTGTCATCAAAGTGTCAGCTGGACATCAGGTGGAACCTCGTTCCCAGTTTCAAACTTTTTGCAAGACTCTTCTGATGGATGAAAGAATGGCACAGCACTCTGTTCTCTCTTTGCAGACCACTACAGTGTTTAGAGGTCTGGGACTTCTGATTTATCATGTCAAGGCCGCAGTGCAGAGGGTGTAATTTATGGCTATGGCTACCACAGAGGATGCTGGAGTTTAAAACACACATATATAATTTCCATATTCTCTCAATCATAGTGTTTACAACCAGATCCTATTGGATTTTCACTAAAATAAATGAAAAATATGTTTGATTGGGTTACACATCCCCTATACATTTCAGCTGAATTCTCACTTTGGAGCATTTTGGGGTTTGAACTGTGAGGTTCATCTATGTAACCAGGAATATGGAGCTAACTGAAGCAAGCCAATCCCTCTGAAACGCTGCAGAAGTGTCAAACAGACACATTATGTGTTTAAACGTAGCCATCTAGTGTCATTTTTGATACTCTAAGTATCTGAGAAATCAGATAACACAAGGCAACAAAAATGACTCTGCAACTAAATTTGGATATATGAATCTGTCTGAGGGCAACCACCTGGACAATAAGCTCCATTTATTACACACTGTCCTGTTGATGCACTTCATCTAACTAAAGCTACCTGAGCTGTGAGTTTCAGCTGAAGCATCAACATTTTGAAAATCAGCACAAATAACTATGAACTTATAAATTTCCCATTCTGTTTCTGGTGATTCTTATCTGTTCAAATGCTGTTTATCCTAATTTGGATCTTGATCTTCTAATTCAGTATGAAAGAATGCATTTCCATTCCTGCAGAGTTCTGCAGAAGTTCTGCATTGCTCTAGGGATGTAGTCACATCAGTCCTATCAGTATCAAGGTATTTTAGGTCAGAAACAGGAGACACTTATGGGTCTCCAGATTTAATACATAATAAATCAACAGTTCTGGAGTTCTGTCAAATCATAAACTATGATTCTTAGGAATCTGATCCCAGAAAAGGAGAAATTTATATTGGAAAGCCATTCAGTGCCAGTTTATATCATCATTTCAGCTGGAGAAATTCATTTTATCATCTCCTGGACACTTCTTCAATTGTAAATCAATGGTAAACAGATTCCTATCAGTTTGTGGCACCAGACAGCATAATGCACTTCAACTTGCAACTGCAAAGTTTACCTGGTAGAAGGAGTATCACTTACTTAAGGCCAAAAAAAAAAAAAGTAGGTTGACCTGTTAGCACAGCTCTGAACATATACCTGTCAATACCTTATGAAGTGATGAAAGCTTCCCTGTAGAAACCATCAAAATCAAACTGCAGTGCAGAACATATTGCAGCTAAAGCTGAACCAATGCTGAGATGAAACTGGAGTAAATCCTAGAAGAATAAGCTGAATATCTTTTCTTGCCCCAACAGACTGGCTGTAGGGAATATTCATCACAGAAACCATTTTTAATTATTTCAGCCTCTAGAAATACCTGTACTACTATTTGGTTTTGTACAGAGACAGTGCCCCACTGTAACATGAACAAAATCCTCAAACCTTGGGCTTGATGCTACCATTACTTAGCTTTTTAACTCACCCTGAAGAAGCGCAGAATAGGCTGACAAGAAGGTATCAGTTTCACAATCGGTGCACAACCCTAAGTAATCCCCCACAGGGCTTTCAAAGGTGAGATGAAGGGAAAGAATATTCTTTCATGAAACCATCTAGATTAGAGAAGACTTTAGTGGATAGGTGCTCCCAAAAAGAATTCCCCACTAACACAGCCTACCTTGGGCCTCTGGAGACTTGCTGAACAGATGCTGTACTTGAACCAAAGGATCTTAGGATTTAGAATTGCAGCCTATGCAGTAAAAAGACCAACTATCATAACTGAAGTAAAGATGAATCTCATGTATAAGCTAAGAAGAAACACTGAAAGAAATGCAGATTATTCTAACAGTCTGCAGAAAAATAAGGTGTGAGCAAGATACAGTGGCAAACTTAGCAGAAGATGGAATGTACAGTGATGAGAAGAAGTGAGAAATATCAGGGAATCTGTAACANTCAACATTTTGAAAATCAGCACAAATAACTATGAACTTATAAATTTCCCATTCTGTTTCTGGTGATTCTTATCTGTTCAAATGCTGTTTATCCTAATTTGGATCTTGATCTTCTAATTCAGTATGAAAGAATGCATTTCCATTCCTGCAGAGTTCTGCAGAAGTTCTGCATTGCTCTAGGGATGTAGTCACATCAGTCCTATCAGTATCAAGGTATTTTAGGTCAGAAACAGGAGACACTTATGGGTCTCCAGATTTAATACATAATAAATCAACAGTTCTGGAGTTCTGTCAAATCATAAACTATGATTCTTAGGAATCTGATCCCAGAAAAGGAGAAATTTATATTGGAAAGCCATTCAGTGCCAGTTTATATCATCATTTCAGCTGGAGAAATTCATTTTATCATCTCCTGGACACTTCTTCAATTGTAAATCAATGGTAAACAGATTCCTATCAGTTTGTGGCACCAGACAGCATAATGCACTTCAACTTGCAACTGCAAAGTTTACCTGGTAGAAGGAGTATCACTTACTTAAGGCCAAAAAAAAAAAAAGTAGGTTGACCTGTTAGCACAGCTCTGAACATATACCTGTCAATACCTTATGAAGTGATGAAAGCTTCCCTGTAGAAACCATCAAAATCAAACTGCAGTGCAGAACATATTGCAGCTAAAGCTGAACCAATGCTGAGATGAAACTGGAGTAAATCCTAGAAGAATAAGCTGAATATCTTTTCTTGCCCCAACAGACTGGCTGTAGGGAATATTCATCACAGAAACCATTTTTAATTATTTCAGCCTCTAGAAATACCTGTACTACTATTTGGTTTTGTACAGAGACAGTGCCCCACTGTAACATGAACAAAATCCTCAAACCTTGGGCTTGATGCTACCATTACTTAGCTTTTTAACTCACCCTGAAGAAGCGCAGAATAGGCTGACAAGAAGGTATCAGTTTCACAATCGGTGCACAACCCTAAGTAATCCCCCACAGGGCTTTCAAAGGTGAGATGAAGGGAAAGAATATTCTTTCATGAAACCATCTAGATTAGAGAAGACTTTAGTGGATAGGTGCTCCCAAAAAGAATTCCCCACTAACACAGCCTACCTTGGGCCTCTGGAGACTTGCTGAACAGATGCTGTACTTGAACCAAAGGATCTTAGGATTTAGAATTGCAGCCTATGCAGTAAAAAGACCAACTATCATAACTGAAGTAAAGATGAATCTCATGTATAAGCTAAGAAGAAACACTGAAAGAAATGCAGATTATTCTAACAGTCTGCAGAAAAATAAGGTGTGAGCAAGATACAGTGGCAAACTTAGCAGAAGATGGAATGTACAGTGATGAGAAGAAGTGAGAAATATCAGGGAATCTGTAACAAACTTGCTGTCCTTTCTAGGTATAACAGATGAGTTATGAGTGCAGATAGGAGAAGCATCTCAAAAATATTATCCTGATATTATTCTTAGAAAACAAAAAGACTTGGCTCATGGTATGTCCAAGATGAGGAGCTGAGTGTGACCTTGATGGTGAACATCAGAGGCTAGTTGTTGATCTGTGGGATGGGTTAGAAGTCAAAAGGGACAGGAAAAGGAGTTACCTGATCCAATAGATAAAGCTCTAGGATGGTTTTGAAGAGACCTACCTGATCACAGTCCTAGTTCTCCTGCTAACTTTGCACCCTCAGGCAATTAATTTAGTCTCGTTGTGATTCTGTTTCCCCTCCTGTCTTCCCTGACATCTATTTTGAACTGTGTGCTGTTTGGGATAGCAGATGTTCTTACACAGTTCCTAGAACAATGGGGCTCTGATCTCATGGGAGTCTTCCAGACAGTCTTAGAATGCAAATAATAAATAATCTTAATTTGGCAAATATTTATTGAGTTCTCTCAGGTATTATAACTAATTACTGCCATTTTCCCTTAAAGAAATAATCCATCACTCTGCTGATGATAAAAGAGCTTTTCAGACAATGGATTTAAAATCTATCTATTCAGAGAAATAATTTGTTCTTATTTCTTTCCTATCACTGTATGCTAATTTTTTGCCTCCTTTTGGGACAGCTCTACACTCTCTAAATGGCACAAACTAAACAAGTATTGAGCAGGTTCAGATTCTGTACAGTATAAAGATGCAGAAAGACATTTTCTAGTTCTAGTGACATTATGCACATACAGAGTCAACATTCTAGCTGTAAGTCATTAATAAGAGGTGAAATGTGCAGGGTACAACTATCAACCACCTAATATGACAATGATATATTAACAATAACATTTTTCTTTTCTTAACATTGTGATTACACTCCAGTAATTCTGTGTAATCCATTTCCACCTAATCTGTCTTTTAGTAGTGTGCCATGTAGCTTAACCACACTTCTCATTGGCAAAAGTACATTTTTAATAGTACTTCTTTTCAAATGGATCAGTTTGTGAGTTTAAATGCAGATATTCAAGGACTTTTTTCAAGATTTTAATGAGAACTCACTGTCCAGTCCCAAGATACAGCCAGATGGTAAACCAGATTATCCTTCAGAGGATGGTAAAAAGATAAAGCTATTGACAAAATAACTGCAGTAGTTTTTCATTAGCTCTGTTCCACAGGTATAGTTAGTCTCAGGGGTGGCAGGTGGATACTAATCAATGACAGAAGACTAAAAAAACCACATTACTTGGCATATACTGTGGTGAGAGTGAGCACACAGGCAATAACCACAGGTAAGGTGCTAAGGTATGTCTTTACTGATTGTTTCAGCAACTGATAGTCCCTAAAGCCACATCCATTTAACTCATTTAAGAGTATTCCAGATGTGTGAGACAGTGTGTACCAGCAGGCTGATTAGGAAAGTCATTCAAATATGGCTACTCTGATTTGCATAACCTTCATCATTCCATTGCACATCTCATTTCCCCCCTTTAGACTTCAACCTGCATGTAGCAGGAAATATTTCAGTCTTTCTGCTAGTATCATATGGCCTTCAATCTCATTTGAAAAGTAGGGTATTTCAATGCCAGAAACAATATGTCCACCCATGCAACCTCCAGAGGCAGGCTACATACATAAAGATCTGGAGACCTCATTCATCTCCCAAGTTCATTTAGAGACAAAAGTCCATAAATGTGTTGAAACCCCATCCAGCCACTGGAAGAATTATCTAGATCAGTCACAACATTTTGTCATCACCAAAGTTCACATGAAGATTAAAAGGAGGGAAAAGGAAACAGGAAAAGAAAGAATAAAAATCATAGAATCATAGAATAGTTTGGGTTGTAAGGGACCTTAAAGATCATCCAGTTCCAACCCCCCTGCTTAAGAAGAGTGGAGAAACATGTCACTGAAAGTCTTTCAGTGGCCAGGGCTATGGCACTAGAAGGATGGGACAGGGTTGTTCTTGGTAAACAAGTCCAAGCAACAGTAACCACTGCAAAATTAAAAGGCCAGACTACTGCTCATATAACACTTTCCTTGGCTTTGTAAGCTGTCTGACAGCCCAGACTTGTACACTTTAATCTTGCCTTAGGGAGAGGATGTTCTTTTGCACAACCTCAGTATTAGTTTGTTTTCAGCTGATCAGTTTTTGAAGTAAGCTCAGAATCAAATTGCATCAAATTAACCAGTTCTGCAACAGTGCTATCTGCACTGAGTTTGCAAGCATCAGAACAGGACTTGGTGCTTCTAATTACCTTTGAGAATCTAAGCTGATTCCCCTGAATCAGTTTAGTGTGGCTCCCATACTCTCTCTCTGCTGATAAATTTGCTTTTTATCCTGTCCAACAATACAGATTAAAAGGATACAGATAGTTTTCACTTTCAACCATGGGATCCAGTAACAGTATGACAATTACTTGTGCTTTTTAATTTTGTGCAATAAATGAATCTGCAATTATGTCAATCTATTAAAAACCAGGATCAAAAGTCAGCAGATTTTCCTTGAAAAAGTTATTAAATATTATTAAATTCCTTATATATTCAAAGTTCTCATTGATTTTTCCAAGCAGTACTAAAAGATTCAGTTTAACTGATAGCAGTAGATATATTCTAAATAGCCTAATAACTAATTTTAATTTTTATTGTACCCATACAGTAAAACTGTGGTTTTAGAACTATGCAAAAGCAGACAAGCATGAAACAAACAAATCCCCTCAAATAAACTATCCCACCATTTGAGCATGAAGTTTGCTTAAAATGTCATTTTTTCTCATTTGTACAAAAGCTGTCACAAGACAGAATGCTTTCTTGACTGCAATACTCAAAGGTACTCATTAAGTCCAGCAGAAAAAAGAGTTCAGATGAAATCTGTACATAACCTTTGCCCACAACACTTCTGAGGCTCAGACCTACTCAGATAAGTTGGGAGGAGGGCTGGTTTGAATGGCTGGCTGGTGTTTTTCTGGCTGTGCAACTCTACCAAGTTGGATGCTGGTTGTTTATTTAATACAGATCACAGTGTCAAGCAGTTTAAGATCTTTTTCTTTATTTTTCTTTTTCCAGAATATTTTGTAATTAAGGGAGCATTATATTGCCCAGGTGGGGGATAGAAACACACATGACTTGATTCTGACCTGTGTTCCACACAGACTTAAAATTTAGTTTCTGTAACTAAGGGGAAAGTCAGAGCATCATCACTGCGACCACACAGACTGAGTAAAGGTGTCAGAACTGCATCAAGAATTATTAAGACTGGTACCTGTAATGCAGAGTTCCAATGTCTTAAAGGAGGAAAGAGCCTTCCTCACAACATTGAGCACAATGCTGAAGATAAGCAGATGATCCCCACTCTCTAATATCCTTTTCAGACCAGGGCTAGTTGGATCTTTGTACCTCTGTTCTGCAAACAGTTATTCTAATTTTCTCGTGAGCAAAAACCTTCCCACTCCACTCCTGGATAAGGCAGGATGTTGAACAGGGACTGAGAAGTAATTCTTTGCTTCCAGTACCCAAAGAGCTACTGATGCAGGTGCTTAGAATTCTAACCTAGAGCAAAATTATTTCCTCATTGTAGCTGGTACATCACAGAAACAGACCAAACACCTGAGTCTTGATCCCATACTTTTAGCTGCATTATCATCTTTCCTAACTGGTTCTAATTCAATTTGAAAGGCTGGTCTCAGATGATGTCCAGACTAATTTTGCAGAGGGCTTAAAATTAAAGAATGCTGGTCCAAGATCCACTGAAAACACTGAGGAGTGGTTTCCCATAGATATCATTTGCCTTGATATTTCAGAGCAAGTATGCACACAAAGCATGCTGCAAAAATAAGAAAATCCTTTCCAGTCACATGTGCTTTCAAGGCTGTGGAGTTAAAAAAAAAACAACTAAACTATCACATCAACCTTTCTCCTTCTACTAGGAGATTTGTAAAAGTCTTGTTATAATTTCAATTTCCCATTCAGGTTGATTTATAGGTTATCCCCCTTGTTTATGTTTTTTTTAATACTTCATAGAAGCTGTGAATACATCAGGAGCTGCACCAAGGACCTCATGTAAGTAGCTCAACAGCAGCTGATAAAAGAGCAGTCTGGTTTAACAAGATTTTTTTCCTGCAGGCTCCCTCAATCTGCTTTGCACCAATTACAGAAAGTAGGGTCAGAAAGAAGGTTTAACCTAGAATTTTTTGCAGAGATTTTAGCAATATCACGTTCGGAACTGTTTTCCCAATCCCTATTATGTTGTTAGCCCAGCAGAGGGAAAAAACAGTTTAAAACATGTCACAGTAGGAGCTGTCTTAATAATAAGTGTTAGATCACTGATGGCAGATGTGAAACACTGCAGCTTTGTCGTAATGTTTGGAGTCTTGTACAGAATTGTTAAATAAAATGATGTGATTTTACTTCAGTTTTCTTTTTTTAGAAAAATAAAACAAACATGAAGGTCTGCTTTGCTGGACTTTTATTTAATTAGGTCATAGTAGGTCATTCCTAAATCTCCAGGCAATCAACAAGAACTATTTTTACACAGATGCAAAACACTGTTATGAATATTCAAATATGATATAATTAATTTTCTAAAAGCCAATGTCTCTTTCTGCCAGAGCATAGATTATCATACTTTTATCTCCAAATTTGAGAAAGAAAAACCTTAATCAATAAACCTTCAAATTATGAAATGGAAATTATGAAATGGAGGTCCCCTATAAGGATGATAACAAACAGTTCACAGGCTTCCTAGGCAAGAGGGAGAAAAATACCTTTTCATTTTTAAAACTTTGAGATACAATCATCTGATGCCTTTTTTTTTTTCCCCTCCATAAACTGGTATGATTTATATCAGGCCCATTTAGAGAAGCTCATGATCTCTTTTTAAAATTCTTTAGGCTTCCACAACACCTTTTCTGTATTTTAGTGTTTTTATCTTCATGTTAAAAAATTTGCAAATTAACATATGCCACCATATATGTGATAACAGCATTACAGACATGTCAGTAATGCAGAATCATTTCCCTGCTTTCAGCAGATGTTAATTTTTATGTTTTGATTTGCTTACTACAGAGGGGATAAATTCCAGCCCTGTGTATGACAGCAAGCAATGTGGCTTCTGTCCTCAGAAGTAAATATACCTGGAATAGGGACAGAAGTGGCACTCAGCCTAAACATCCATCACCATTTTGATAGTCTGAAGTGCATCTGGTCCTTTGGAGTATATTTGCTGTGATTACCCAGTTCAAGTCTTTTCCAACTATTGAATGTGTCATCAAATGACAGCAATGAAAATAACTGCAGCCATTATTACAGGGTTTAGGACTTGGCCATCTGTTGAATATTAGCCCTTGCCCTCCCACAACTGGCATGCTATTGTGCCAATGTTGACATTATAAGCACCATCACCATATTACACTTGTATACATTTGTATTGCTCTCTTGTTTACATACATCCCAAGAAATTCCACAAAACAGTGTTAATAGAGACTCAGAAAACAGGTCAGAAAGAGTAAAAGCAGTTCAAGCACTGAAAAAACAGCTCCAGTACTCCAGCAGTCACTCTAACCATGGAACCATTGCCCAGGGAGGTTGTGGATGCCCCCTCTCTGGAGGTGTTCAAGACTAGGCTGGACAGGGCACTGAGCAGCCTGGTCTAGTGGGAGGTGTCCCTGCCTATGGCAGGGGGGGTGGAACTCTATGATCTTTAAGGTCCCTTCCAACCCAAACAATTCTATGATAACACTTGGAATTGTTCTTCCAGTTACAGTTTTCAGCTGTAGAGTGGAGTTATACCAAACTGCAACTTCAGTCCTGATATTGTGGGCTGCTGGTGTACCAGCACATTGACTGCTCAGAGAGAAAAGAGGTTTCAAGCAGTAGAATTTCTGTAAATCTAATGCAGTCTGCTTAATTCAAAGACTCTTGATGACTCTCATGTCATCTTTACAACCCCAGGTTCTTAAATTTCATAAATTGAGCACGAGAGGAAAGACACATTACAACATAAGTGGAACCATGGCCAAGATTTTCACCTGATTTTGCTCTCCAGGTCCTTCCTAGCTTGCCAATATGGCTGCACATTTGATAGGTATTTTTCCTATCGCTATTATCAAAGTTTTTCAATTTTAAAATAGATGGGAGAGAGTAGCTTGCTTCTTTCAAAGCCATCATTTCTGAAATACATTATTTTCCAATATATGGGGGGTGATTTCTCTGCTGGGGAAGTTATAAAGCAAAACAAATGATCATAGAACATTCAAAAGAGCAGATATATCAAGGAGTAAAGTAACCAACCCCCAATATGGTGATGAATCATTTTCAATTTTTTGTCATACTCTCCCCAATTACTATGAGATAGTAATTTCCTTCGGTTTCAGCTTGATTTCCATCTATCTTACTGCTTTTAATCAGAACTTCAACCCTAGAGGAAAGAAGCCTCAATTAAACTTACTGAAATGTTTACAGTATTGTGCAAAATTCTGGCTTCAATAAATGAGTGTGTTTTTTAAGAGACACTATTTCATCCAAATATGCCAAGCAGTATAATGCTTTAGAATCAGCTGGATCAGAAAAAAAATGCAGGATAAATTCAGACCTCATAATGGAAGCAGAGTGACACATAACTTACACTTCACCATAGCTCTGTGGGATCTGTAATCAGGCTAAGTGCTGGAAAAAGTAGCTGCAATTATTTGCAGATGAAAAATTCCAGCTACAGTTGTTTCTTGAATCAAAACTGAGGATGAAGAATTAGAGGTCACTCTGTTAAGCCAAGAACATTTTAGTGTAATGTTTGTCAAGGTTGTCTTCATCAGATTTTTCATAGTTGCTTTCATAGGGCAGAGTAAAAATAAATTCTAACATGCTGAGTGCAACTTCTTCATATTTAATTGCAAATCTGGGGACAGCTCAAAATGTTGCCAAGCAAAATGATGCTACAGGCCATCTTCACTGATAGAAGCACAGCTGGATTGAGAACCTTCACTGAGATCTCCATGAGAGCACAGGATTACAAAGAAGGGAGAAATGGCCATACAAATGTGCAATGGGTACTCTGCTGTGATTTCTAAGGATACAAAATTGAACCAAATTAGAGAAAATTATAAATCCAGACTGTTTAGCCATCTGTGGATCCAAAATGTGAGGTACTGGATTAGTCTAACAATTTCATTAGACTTAGAAGCTGATTTGCTGTTTCCCCCATCCATCTGGGAATAACCTGGAGACAGAAGCATTTATCTCATGTGGAAAGCCACTCGGCTGTATCACCTACAATTCCAAGTACAGAGAGCATGTTAGGTGAAGGGGAAATACGACAGAAGCTACAAAAGGAGGTAACAGAAGCCAACTAGAGGAAAGACTGTCTGGGGAATACATAAGGGGGGGAAAAATCTGTTTATACTCCCACTGTGGAGAGGTGTATGCTCTATTATTGGCAGCAATGCATAAATATATAAGTGAAGTACAGCTTAATGTATGTTTCATCTCTCTCAGCTGGCTACTAGACATGAGATTAATCTCCTAATACAGATATAGACTTTCTGAAGGCCACAAAACACTCCTGTTAACTAAGCCTGATTGACATCCAGTTGTTCTGATCTGATAGTGAATATGTTTCTTCACTTCAAAAAGATGAAATAGTGATTTCACTATTACATAGTTCCTGAAACAGAATCAGTAATTCCATCAAAAGATGAAGTTAAAAGTTAGGCAAAAGCCTATAATAGAAGCTGCATCCAACTAATATGGCGTAGAGTAGCTGCTTTGCACATGTAAAAGTCTGAAAATCATATAAGCACAAATTCCATGGCCATGAGAGGTGACACAAAACCAGACACGCCTGCAGCAAGTCTCAAAAATTACCCTGAATTACTTGGTAAATGCAGAGTTATTAAAAAAGATAGAGAAGCAAGTTGCTTTCTTGACTCTGTGAAAGATCTTGAGGCCCTAATAGACTCAGCAAATCAATCAATATCTCTATAGAATCATGAGCTATGGTAGTTATTATTCATTATGTTGTAGCATTCTCTAAAGTGAAATTAAGAGAGCAGGAATGTGATATTAAGAAAAGGCTGACTATTAGATTGACACATGCCATTGTGCTATATTAGATCAATTAAGCCATCCAGATAGTCCTTTGAGAATAAATGGGAAGCTGCTCAAAGAGAATATCTGCACAATGTGATGAAGACATTGAAACAGCAATTCATCATTGCCTTCAATATGAATAGCAGTAAAGACTGAGCAAATGACAGATGTTCTATACAAAGTCAGACATTGTATAGGAATGCATGAGATAAGACACTTAACTCCTTCCAGTAATGACTGGAAAAAACATCAAGACAAAATTCCATGATTATATAATTATTTCCCTTCTAAAATAAAAACAATCTGCTGTTAGAATAGACCAGTTTGCTCTGTCAGACTGCCCTAAGCACACAGCCTTGACAACAAATTGCATTTTACTAGTAACTTTGTAGTAATTATGCATTACAAGGCGCTTTTTTTTGTTACAGATGAATATATTCAAGCAGAAGAATTATGTGACCACTGGAAGTGGCTCAAAAGGCTGAGAAACACGCCTCACATCCACCAGCTTAACTGAAAATGTTGCTGGAAGAAAGTTTAGAGGAGTTAAAGTAGTCTCAGTTTCACACTCATTCTACAAGTTATTCTCAAAGAGACATTAAACCACCCATGCCTGCTGAACCAGTCTTGCATTGTTCCTTTTCATCATGTCACATCTGCTCCTTTCTCTTCCCTGATTGTGCTCTAAATCTGTGAATTGTGTGTCCCTTGAAAGTCGAGAAATGATTCAGAGAGGATCACAAAGTCTGAAGGGGTCATTTCATGATGGTTTAAGCCAATCCAAGATTGCTCAGCTGTCAAAAAGAATGATCCCCCTTCCCACAGCCTGAGATTGCAATGCCCTCCATTTCATCAGCTCTTAACTCTAAATGGAGCAATGCAGCGAGTCACATCAGTTTACTGACCCAAAGGAAAACTTCTCCTTTTTGGAGGGTTAGTTTCAGTGCAAACCATCAACACAACCACATGCTCACTGATGTCAGGCTGGAGGGAGGGGCAGGACAATTCTTTTCTTCATGCTACTCACAGACTAGCATATGTTGAACATATCACTACTGCCTTAGAAGCAGCACTGTTATTTAGCATCAGTTCAGTTATTCCCAGAGCAGGGAAGTGAAAAGTTACAGTTAATTAGTACTTGTGAGTGTTTACACTAACCAGGGGACTACTAAATGCTTGCAGTTTCTGGCAGAAGCTCAGATCCTCCAGGATCAAGCACATATTACATCAGCCAATGATTAGAATTGATTGTCATTCCCCAACCTTGGGTAACTGAGCTGCTGCCAAATGTCCAGATCACACAAATGCTCAAAAAAGGTCTCTACAACTTCAGAAAGCTTCAAATAAGGCTTCTTCCATCAGACAAGAGCAGCTCTTCTTTCCAGGAATGAGGACCAAGACAGGCAGAAGTTGAGTGTTCCTGCAGGCTGTGAAGTATCAGTGATTTTCCAGCTCTTGATAGTTCTGGCAAAAGATACTGATGATTTGCATATAAAGTTGATGTTTCTGCAGTCAGTGCCACCTTAAAGTCAAACTTAGATAGGCTTCAGTATACAGACTCAGAGCTATTAAGAGTATTCTGTAAGCTAGAGACTGCCACAGACTCAAGATACCCAGGTAAAATTCCAAATCTTGAAGGTAAATGAGGATCAGAGGTGTGGCAAGCAATAAAGATTGTTGCATATTTCATTGAAGATGGCAAAATACTAAGTCATGAAAATGAAAAAGAGTGCTGGGACTAAGTCAGGGAAAAAATCAAATAAAATATGCAAAATCACTGATTGCACATATACTCTCACTTGGAAAACACCAAACCAGTGTCAAGAAAGCTTTCAGTGCCTCAGTGTTTGGATTTACTAATTTGTGCAAGACATTAGCATTTTCCCTTCTTTCCCTTGCAGGAAAACATTAAAATGTTTTCCTTTCTTTAATTAGCTTGGCAATTAAAAGGTAAAATATTGAAATTAACTAGAGAACATTTTGTGATTTCTCTATTCATAAATATTTCCTTGCTCATTCAGCTATTTTTCCAAGGCTATGTAAGCTAATTTTTCAAACTCACTCATCAGTAAAGGCCCTTTTAAGTGCCAAGGTTTTCAAAATCTGTTTTCCCCAAAACTTTACAGGTTTGCATTATAACACTTGCCAAATTACCCCATATGATAATTTAGGTAAAGATGGTCCTTAATTAGTGTTTAAATGGAGTATTACACAGCAAAGGTGTTTATTTTAGTCTTCAAATCAGTCTACAACTGGGAGTTAGGAGAGCTTTTCCTAGCCAACCCAGCAGCCAATATTTCCATATTCCAGACTGTTTCTTGTGTTGTCAGAATGACAGTAGTGCTGTCATCCACATGGAATACAAAAAGGGAAACTTAATACATTAAGGAGACAAGCAATAGAAATAAACATAAGAATTTAATTTTGGAGTGTTGCACTTCTGATTTTACTCATTTGTTAAACATCAAATGATTGTACTTTTCAGCTTGATTTTTTTTTAAAATACATGCATCAGAGAGGACTGTTGTTAGTCTGTTTATCATATATAACTTTAACAATGTGAAGTTTGGACTTTTTATTATATAAAATCTCGTTGAAGAAGAAATTGGAGTACATTTGTGGTGAATTGGATTCAGTAACCACACTTGTCTTAGATCTGTCCCTGTAGGATACAACTACCATTCTGTATCCTTGAACTTCACATTGTTGGAGTCTGAAGATGCGTTCTGGGGAGGCATCTTTGTAAGATATTTGTGGGCATCTGGTCACTCTCTATATAGGCAGATACTACAGAGTTGGATAAATCTTGGACAGTATGACACAGGCTGGGCAACTTATAATTCACACTAATACCTGCCCTTTGCAGCAACCTTCACTGCAACATAACTCAAAGATCACAAACAGCTTTTCCAGTTTAGAAGAAAATTTGTAAGGCTCCCAAAATCAGCTGACCTGTGGTAGTAAAAGCCAGTAGAGATACACAGGTTTAATGTCTTCAGCCTATCGTGAATGCCACATCAAGAGTTAATCTTAGTTATTTCACTGAAGCTGAGTTATTACCACAAGCTGAGGAATTTCTAGGCAAAGCTGTTTCTCAGCTTCACCACATTCATCTCACTTCATTTACAGCACATTAGCACCAAAAATGCTTTGCTTTCAGAAGTGAAATATGTTTAATTATGAAAACTACATATTAGTTTGTCTTTCTTTTGCAGAACAATGAGGCAACAATGCAATTTGTGAAAAATGGGTATGGGAAAGTTCAGGCATGTAGATGTGTGAAGATGTCCAGGTAGATTAGCAGAGACACATAGAATCATAGAATCATAGAATCATAGAATCATAGAATCATAGAATAGTTTGGGTTGGAAGGGACCTCAAAGATCATCGAGTTTCAACCTCCCTGCCATAGGCAGGGACACCTCCCACTAGATCAGGCTGCCCAGTGCCTTGTCCAGCCTAGTCTTGAACACCTCCACAACCTTTCTGGGCAACCTGTTCCAGTATTTCACCACCCTCACTGTAAAGAATTTCTTTCTTATGTCTAGTCTAAATCTATCCCCCTCTAATTTATATCCATTGTTTCTAGTCCTCTATGGATAGTCTGAGCTGGAAAGATCATCTGCTCTAAACTAGTGTGCAGAGGTACTGCAGGAACATCTTCCAAGATGAAATGGGAGCTATTCAGAAGCTGGGTTAAAATTCACTGGTCTGTAAGGGACAGGCTCTCCCATGTTCCCAGTCTGAAGTACTGTGGAGAATTTCTCCATAAATTTCTTATGCTTTACACTGGAACAACTGAAACTTGTTCTTATTTCTGTTCACCATCAGTTGACTTCAAAGGTTTTTCACAAATGAGAGGTTTCTGACAGTCAAAGCAGCTATTTCCTTTATTGTTTGTTTTTATTTCATACAAAACTATCCTATGAAAACTCTTTCAAGATTTTCTTACGTTCCTGATTTTGCAAATGCGAGAAGAAAAGCAGATGCAGAATATTAATCAAGCCCTAATTCCGTCTTTAAGGTCAAACAGAATTTTTGAAGTTGATATATCTGACAAAGGATTATCACTGCAAGAGTCATATCCATGTCTTAAAAGCAGATTTGAGAAATGCCAAATTATTCTGGTTCTAACCACAAAGCCAAGAGACCTTTGCACAGAATATTCAGTTGTTTTCAAGAATTTACTCATGCATTCATTTTCCAGGGTAGATAGTGAGTATATAATAACAGTTACAAATAGATTGCCATAATGACATAGCTCACATTCCATCAAAGATTCAGAGAATGGCTTAAGTTGCAAGCAACCTTAAAGATCATCCAGTTCCAACCCCTCTACCATACATTGGAGAATCTGCAAAAAATTACCAGCAAAGAAAAACAGACAATTTTCTATCCCTCCCACAGCACAGAACATGAGAACAACCTGCCTCACCTGTTTGGGCCATTCAACAGCTTTAGTAGAGGTACATCACTGTGCATTGATATTTCACTGTCTCTTTTTGGCTTCATACCATGGTGGGGGAGTGGAAACCTGCATGGATTTGTCCTGCCTTTTGTTGCTTCAGCTGTGCAGTTCTCCCACTTTGCATGATTGCAGATAGGATCAAGAGGTTCTGCTTCAGGAAAGGGAGAAGCCAGCTCATTGAAGCACAATATCACTGGATGGCCCACACACCTTGCACTTTAGATTTCCTGACAAATAAAAGTCCTCAATAGTAACTGATAACTGGAACTAAGGACAAAGAGCATTATTTGTTTCTTACTGAGCCCTAGAGAAATGTAGTGGTCAAACCTCACTTGAGAAATTAGACTTGGGTGTGTCAGTTGATGACAAACTCAACATGAGCCAGCAGTGTGCACTCACAGCCAAGAAGGCCAACCAAATCCTGGGTTGCATCAAGAGGAGTGTGACCAGCAGGTCAAGAGAGNGGACCTCAGAGTAACTTATCAGTACCTGAGGGGGTCCTACAGAAAGGCAGGGGAAGGAATTTTTAACATAATATCGGATGGGAGGACTAGAAACAATGGATGTAAATTGGAGGGGGATAGATTTAGACTAGACATAAGAAAGAAATTCTTTACAGTGAGGGTGGTGAAGCACTGGAACAGGATGCCCAGAGAGGTTGTGGATGCCCCCTCTCTGGAAGTGTTCAAGACTAGGCTGGACAGGGTACTGGGCAGCCTGGTCTAGTGGGAGGTGTCCCTGCCTATGGCAGGGGGGTTGGAACTCGATGATCTTTAAGGTAGGTCCCTTCCAACCCAAACTATTCTATGATTCTATTTCTGCCATGCAGCATATTGCTGTGGGCTTTGTAGTCCACCTTTGTCTTTCACTTCCCTCATTACAACAACTATTCTGGGGTTCAATGAATGGACTTGTTTCTCTGGAAGTTCAGCTGATAGCTTGGTACCACCACATTGATTAGTGAAGGAAGAAATCATGTTTGGTCCTGCTGCTGGCTTCTTTTAAGGGAAGGATGCATTAGTACTAATGCACTAATCTCCTTTGGAAAAGAATCAGGAGATAAGAGCCTCCTCCCAAGGAGAAAACATTGAAAAGGTCATATTTTTATAGCAAACTGAAGAGCAAATGTAAGCATTGAGGAAATTCTGTGCCAAATCCTATTTTCAGTGCTCTGTTTTGTTTTTCTGAAGCATAAATATCATCTCTGTTGATTTTTTTTCATATTTGTGCTCAGTCCATGGTTTGCCACCTTTCATGATGAATAAAGTAAAATGTAGCTATTCTTCATTAAAAACTGATGTTTGTACTTTAAAGAAAATGTCCTTGTCATTTATTGCTTACTGCTTAGTCCAAAAAGAGTTATTTGTCAAGCCTCACATGCTTTTTTGTATATAGTCAAAGGGGAAGATTTCATACTTGGCTGAGTTTGGAAGTAGCAGATAAGAAACAAATGCATTCAAAAATGCATAAAAACAACCTATTCAAGAACATAAGTCATGGTTACATCTACAGGAATAAGTGGAACATGATATTGCTAACAATTCTGATTTAATGGCTCAATGCAAAAGGACTGCAAGTGTGCTTAAGGTACTTCAGTGTCAAGGCTTTAGGGGCTCATCCAGTTCCATGAAGTCAACAAGACGTTCCTGGGTATTGCATTAGGTATTAAACACATAGAAAATGTATCCTGGCATCCTGAGAAGTACTGAAACATGTGTAATATAATTTAAATCCTCTTTTCCTGTCTTTTGAGAACTTCTGATCAAACTTATCATTGTGCAAACACAGAGGTAGTTGAGTTCTTGATTACACAGGCAACTGGTTATTAAAAGAACTCCAACACCAGGCAGTTTTCTTTAAAATATCAAGCTACACAGCATATTTTCTTCTTGTTTTTGTTTTCTATATTCAGTACATTCTAAATTCAGTACATTCTAAATTCAGTACATTTTTAAAGGAAGTAACATACACTTTTTAAATAAGGACCATAAAAAAGCCCACTCTTTAAAATAACATTTTCATGACATGAGGTTAAGAAAGTCACACTCAGCAAAATAACAAGCAATTCAAAGTTACTGTTCCTGTAACAAATGCAACACACACACTGCACGTAGGCCTGAACAAGCTGCCAAAGGAAGTGTTCAAAATTCTCTGCAAAGTAAAAGGGAATTAAGTTAAAATTCCTGTGAGAATCATCATTTTGAATTCCTTCACTCCTCTGTGCATGTACATTCTTATCATGACATTAGAATCATAGAATAG
>VZTY01027592.1:0-14951 GCA_013400935.1 Turnix velox
GGATACAGGCTTCAGGGCACTGGACCCACACAGCCAGGGATGGTGTACCCACCAGGATCAAGGGGATTTAGGCTGTAGGGCACAGAACTCCAAGAGGACAGCTGAGCACCCCCAAGCCCCACAGCCCCATAGGACTTGGTGCCCTTCTTGTACCAGGGCAGCCCACACAACCCAGCCTTGCCCAGGGCACTCACAGAGCTGTGGGGGACCACAGAAGATCGATGTCGCTTTGCCACCACCACGGGTCCAATCTGAGGGGCCAGGGACACACGCTAGGGACAGAGCAGATGGGGTTAAGGGTAGGCAAGGACCCCCTCCCACACTATGCCCCCCAATCCAGAACTCCCAAGCCAGCTCAGCCCCACTAAAGCTCCTGCTCTCACCCTGTCCCTCAGCATTGCCTGCCCCACAGCAGGCACTATGGGGTCCCAGACCCCCATGGGGGTGAGAAGCAGGGGGAAGCCAGGCCATGGCTGCAATGCAGAGGTGTGAGCAGAGCAGGGTGTGGGATGCCCACACGTGCAAATGAATTATTGAGGAGCCCGGCTGGGCCACAGCGGAGGGTAATGGAGTTTCTATTGATCGCAGGAGCCTTGCTGAGAGACGACGCTCTCAGCCCAGCATCAATAAATTAACCCCCCTGCCAGGCTCCTTGCAGCCTCCTGAGCTGGGATGGAGAGGTGTCTGGGTGCCCTAATGCTCTGTGTGTGTGGCCCAGAAGCACAAAGAGTGCCAGGGTCATGGTGCAGGGGATTTAAGCAAATCCTGGAGGTCCTCACCCACCCCACCACTGCCTTCCGTACCTTCCCCTCCTGGGCTTTGCGCTTCAGGGTCTGCACCACTGTTGAATCAACATCCCGAAAGGCAGCAGGGGAGGGCAGGGGATGTCAGGGCTGCATGGAGCCAGAGGCATCCCCAGCCTAGGGAAGCCTCCCCCTGGCCACAGACATGCCAAGGGGCTGCCCCACTGCAGGAGTGGGGCAAAACTGCTGTGGAGAAGGTGAGCTCATGGCAGGTCACTCCTTACCACATCATCCTCAGTGCGGTCATAGCTGATGTCTGAGTGGGACAGAAGGGACTGACCCGATTCATCCACTGCAGATGACCTGCAGGGGGAATTTGGGGTCAGCCCTGTTGGGGCAATCCCACAGCCTCCTTATACAGCCCTTCCAAGGAGCCTGAGGATTCTTGTGCCCACCTGAGCCCCGCAGAGGGGAGGGAGAGAGGGGGCACAGCATTGCCCAGGGCTAGGCAAGGCACAGGAGTAACCCCCCAAACCCCATCTCACCTCTTGCCTGGCACCAGGCTCGCCCCAAATCTCCTCCCAGCCAGGGCACTGAGGACAGAGCACTGCTCCCCGCTGCCCCACGACTCCCGTCTGAGGGTCTCAAAGACCAGCTGAAGTTTGCGCTCCTGCAAAGGGGAAACAAGGCAGGAGTGAGGAAGATGGAGCTCCAACTCCTCCAGCCAGCCCTGCCATCACTCCTCCGTCCCAAACCTGCTTGGCCAACGCAGCCTCCGCTCGGTGCCGCTTATTCATCTCCACCTCCACCTGGTTGCGGGCGTGTTTGAGCTTCACCTCCAGCGCTGCCCGTTCCACCTCCAGCCAGGCCAGCTGCTCCCGGGCCCGCCGTCCCTCCTGCTCCAGCCGGCAGCATCTCTGCCGCGCCGCCTCCAAGCACCGGGCGACTCGGATGTAGCCTGTGGGGCGAACAGAGAGTGTGGCCTGATAAAAGGCAGCCACATCATCTTCCCCAACCTCCACCCTGGGGTTTGGAGGTGCTCCAGGCCCAGCAGTTGCTCGCACCCACCTTCCTCCAAGCTGTCGTCGAGCTCCAGCAGCTGCAGCACCCGCGTTTGGATCGACTGGAGCCGACGGCTGCGCTGCCGCAGCATCCCGGGATGGGATGGGATGGGAGACCCTCCTAGTCCCCCAGAAGGAGGCAGCGAGGACCCCGCTTTCCACCCCTCCCAGGGAACTCCCCCCCCTGCTCCTCCTCGGCGGCTCCTGCCCCGCACCGACTGCCCTGCGTCCCCGGGACGGCGCAGGCTCCGAAACCGAGGGGCCCTCCCGGCCGGCCTATGTGGGCAGGGGGCCAGGGTGGAGCCCGTCCCGGCTCCGCCTCCACCTCCCACCACCGGTGGAGCCTGTCCCGCCATCCCGGTTACGGCTGCAGGGGCAGGGGGACCCGTCTCGGGGACCTCATCTGTGGGGTTCTTCGGGGAGCGGGGCGAGAGCCCGGGGCAAGATGAAGCGTGTGATGGGAGGCGTGTGTTGATGGGGTGGTACGAAATGGGAGCCCTTGAGGGGTTCAGGGGCAGCAGGAACTCAGGGGTGCTGTGGGGATGCAGGGCTGCGGGAGAGGGCTGGCTCCTGGCACCGCTTCCCCCAGCATCGCTTCCCCCAGCATCGCTTCCCGTGAATTAGACGAGCTGAAGGAGCCGGTGTCCTTGTCCGCTGTCCCCCACCGCTGTGCCCCGCATGCTAAGCGGCTCTCGGCGGCGGGGATGAAGCCATCGCCTGCCTGGAGCGCTGGGGACATCCCCCGCCACCGGGGCTCCCGGCCGGGGTCGTGTCCTGCAGATGGAGCCATCTCCCCGTCTCATAGCCCAGCCGCTGTATCCCTCAAACCCATCGTCGGGGTCTCCTGCCCAGAGCGTCCCCCCCGGGGTCCCCTCCCTGTCACACCCCCAGGTCCTGGTGGACCTGCATTCCCGTGGGGGCTGCGGGTGGGTTTGAGGGGGGCCCCGATGTGCGGCAGCTCCCCCTCCTCTGTGCCTGTCCCAACCTGCCGTGAATACCGGGAATAGCAGCGGGGTTGGTGGCAAGGCTGGGCGTGCAAAACCCTACACACACACACACACACACACACACACACACACACACACACAGAAACCCGCAGGCCTTTCGTCTGCCTTCACACCCCCTAACCAGAGAAGGGATGTTTGCACCCTTCAGCAGGACCCCAGGTGCCCCTGGGAGGTGGCAGCAGGCTCAGCTGCACTGGTGCAGGAACAAATGAGGGGTGCAGGGAGCACTTCATCACAGGGATGAGGTGCTTGGTGAGAAAATCTTTTGAGCTATGGGATCTGGGTGGCATGGACCTTCCTCCAAAGTCTGAACCTCATCAGGGTCACTGCGGGGCTGGGGACATCAGCAGGGGCGCTGCCTGATGGGGTGCTGCTGCTCTGAGATGCCCCTCAGGGACAGAGCCTGGCAGGGGGACTGGAACCCCAGTGAAGCCGAGCTGGGTGCTGTGCCAGCACACCACAGGGTGTTTTTCAGAGAAACTCCTTTCTCCCAAGGTTGAATATGAGTCAGGTTTTGGAGCGACTTTAATTACTGCTGGATCGATAGGCTCGGCGTGGCCACAAAATCCATTCGCAGCCCAGGGGGGCCCCCCTGCTCAGCATCCCCTGCCTCCCTGCAGGCTCAGCCCTATTTACTTGGATCCCCTCAGCCCCCTGCTCATTTCCCCCTGCTCTTCTCCCCTTGCTTTGCCCCCTGTTTGCTCATCTCTGAGGAGTCACACAACCCCCTGCTGTAGGTGGTCCCCAGTTCTTGCTGGCCCAGCACTCAGCCCTGTGAAGTGGGACCCAGATCCAGAGCCTTACCCTGGCATGACACACACATCCCCAGGGTAGGGTGACAGATGGACTGGCCTCCTGCCTCTCAGGACAGGGCCAGCACTGCCCAGGGGACCCCAGATACCCTTCCCTCACCAGATGCAGCTTTATGGCACCCATCCTGCATCCTGAGCACAAGCCTGGGAGCACCCAGAAGGGCAGAGCCACCCTGGCATCAGGCAAACAGAGCCTCTCATGGTCAGGGATGAGGAGGGGACACTCACCACCCACTCTATGCCCCCCCCCTTCCTCCTTCTCCCCCCCCTCCTAAGCCACCTCAGCCTGGCCGGGCACTGCATAAATAGCTGTTTGTGTCTCCGCTCGGCCCCTGCGTGGGAAATAATATCGGCTGATGGAACATAATGCCCTGCTTCACATGTTCAATTTTATCATTTTCCGAGGCAGGCAATCTTCGTTTAAAGCTGAATGGGCTGGGGAATGTTAATGAAGCGCCGGCGCTGCTCTGCACCGCGCTTTATCTCTTGGAGAATAATTTGGGTGAGCTCGGAAATAGAGTTCCCAGTCCCCAATTCAAGCGGCGGCAGCACCGCCTGCCGATAAAAGTGTAATTCCTGGCCAGCGCCTGGCCCTGAATACATGACGATTTAACCCTTGGACCCCCGCTGGGCTGGTGCTGCCCACTCCTGCCTTCCTGCAGCCAGTCCCAGTACCAGGCTGGGTGCTCAGACTGGGCAGGATGGGCTCCATCACTCCCATTGACTTGCCCAGGCACCAGAGCAAGGTTTGCAGCCCAGGGAGGAGAGATAAGAGGGCAGGAGGAAATAATTCTCCCTGGATAGACAGGACCCTATGGGTAGATGTGTGGCAGCATCACCTCACGGGGTGCCTGGGGATGGAGGGTCTGCTGGCAGAAGGATGCCTCACATCCAGGTCACCAAGGTCAGGGGAGGGACAGGGAAAGGGGTGAGGACCAGGCTGGAGGGAGAAAGCAGGGGAGATGGGTCCAAGAGAACATCCCACCACTGGCAGAGCAGGGTGAGTGCTCTCAGACTGAGGGCACATGGCTGCCCTGACAACAGAGTGAGGGCCCTGATGCTGGGTGAAGAGACTGAGGTGAATTTACAGGAGGTGCTTGCTGTTCTGAAGAAGAAAAATGCAGGTTAGGAGGAGCAGGCAGCTTGAGCACCTCCTTGTAGAGGAGATCCTGCTCCTTCTCCTTCCTGCACTGAAGGACAAAGCCTTTGGTGGTGTGCCTGGTCCTGCTCTGAGCTCAGCCACAGAGCTGCCTCCAGCTCTCAACAGTGGGTCTCACCATAGGGTGACCTCGAGGATTTGTCCTCCCCATCCATGTTCAGGTCCCAAGGGCTGCAGGCACAGTAGATGAGCATTCCCAGGGCAGCACAGCACCTTCCAAATGATGGTCCCCCAGTGGGGTGCTGTGAAGGAGGGTCCTTGGCCCATCAAAGGGTTAATAGAACCCCTCAGCTATCAGCCTTATCCCACTCTGGGTGGGAGTGGGTGCCGGGATAGACCCTTCCCCTGGGAATGAGCAGGGTGGGCAGGTTTCCAGCTCTGTTAATCAGGGCTGCAAGAGCCGGGATTAATGTGCACTCCAAGGCTCTCCAGTCCCAGCTGTGATCCAGCCCTCTGCTCTCAGCCAGAGCCGCCTCCACGAGCTGAATTATCAGCCTGAGTAATTAAGTGGAGAGCTTTGTTTTAATGCAGGCATCTGATGCCTTCGCACCGAGGAGCACAACAACTGTCGCGAGTGTTTATGCTCCGTGCAACACATCTGGCTCACAGGGAGAAAATCCATCTCTGCTGCTGAGAGAGAAAGAGATTAAAGGGGACGAGGCCCCGGGTGAAGAGAGAGGATGGGAGAGCTCGGCAGCCAGCGTGGTGGGCAGGTTTCATCCTCCAGCATCCCCCCCACAACCTCCTTCATCAGCGGGGAGATGTGGTCCAGGGCTGCCCGGCAAAGCAAAGCATCTTCTCCTCTCCCCTCCTCGCTGCACGTCTGGAGATGAGGGGAAAATTACAGCCTCGGAGATAAATGGAAATAGGGCAAAATAAAACACGGGTTTATCGACGGTAGATGGTGCCCGGCTCACCTGATACCTGCTGCTGATAAGGGAGATGGCTCTTGAGGGGGGAGGATAGGGGAAGGGAGGAGGAGGAGGGGATGCAGATCTCAAGCCAGCCGCTGTGCCACAAGGAAAAGTGTTGCTTTGCACAGATTAAGGGATTAGCACCAGCGCAACGAGCTGGAAAAAGGCTGCTGTGGGAAAGAGCCAGGCTGCAGGGAGAGAGGAGATAGTGGAAACGCGAGAGGCTGCTGCTGGGACCTCTGTGGATGTGGCTTGTTGAACAGCTTCCTTTGTCACCCCAAAAGTGGAGTGCATGGGTGGGGGGGGACCTGCTGATGCCACAAAAACCTTTTCCCTTTGTTCAGACCACTGGTGCTTTGCTTGTCACGTCCTCCTGGATTTTTTAAATCTTCTCATGGGTATTTAGGAACAGCCTGACTGGCCAGGCTGGGGCGAGCTGTGCCTTCACCACTCTCTCCACCAGCTTCCCCCAGTGTCACAGCTCCTGGGGACACTGTCACTTTGTGGGTGCTGGCAGCAGCAGGACTCTCCTGCTCTCTGTTATCATCACCACTAGAATCTCCAGTCCTGGAAGGGAGTAAAGGGGACAGCAAGATGAGCCCCTTGATAAGGGGAAAGGATACTCCAGCCAAAGGAGTGTAACTGCTCCCTGTGTGAGCATCAAAGACACCCCGATGGGAGAAAATGTTTTCAAGGAGAAACTCTCCAGGTGGTTTCCAGAAAAAAACACATTCTGGGATGACTCCCCTGCTGAGAAAAACGTGTTGAAATTTGGCAAGGGACCTCTGACCCCGGGCTGAACTGGCCAAGGAGCAAATGCCGTTGTGGTTGAGTGAAACCCCTTTGTAAAGCTTGTCCAGCTCCCTGCAGCATGGGTTGGCTGAACTCTGGTTCCCAGTATGGACCAGGCACTGGGAAATGCTGCTCCTGGGGGCACAGGGACACTTTGAGGGTCTGTGGCAAAATCTGGCAAGAGAAATGGAGTCTGGGGGCAGTTTGGATGAGCGTCACAAAACCAGCTGTCTCTCAGGCAGCCTGGGATAATTTGAGACTGGGAAATTTGAGCTGAAGCAGCAGGGGCCGTGCAGCCACCTCCGGGCAAGCAGGCTGATTTATTGCCTCTATGAACCCAAATTGCCACCCATGCTGGGCAGAGAGGCAGGAGCAGATCCCCTGCCTGCAGACACTCATGGAAGAAGATCAGAAATGCTGTAAAAATGAGAGACAAAGGAATGGCTTGAGACATCCTGACTAGTCCTGCCTGGTTAGGCATAACCCCTGCCCACACTTGGTGCCACTTTCCAGCTATATGACAGGAACAGAAGAGCCCTGAAGTTTCAGGATATGTGGAGTAGGTGGTCCTGAATAGGTTTAATGGAGATACAGGGGTGGTTCCAGGCACTGCCCTATAGGGATGGGACAAGAGGCTGCATCCTGTTTGTTTGGACATGACCCTGGTGCTCCTGGGGCTGCCCCAAGAGCCAGATCATGGAGTAGGAGCTGTATGTCCATCTGTGGTGGGAGAAGAGGGTCTGCTCTGCCTGGCACAGCACTCAGAAGTGTCACAGGATGCCACTGTGCCCACCCTGGGCTACCCCATCACCCTCACCTCCTCGGCTGCACTCAGCCAAGGCAGGGGATGGCAGTCCCAGCCAACTGGAATTAATTCCCTGGGATGCTATATCAAATGCTTTAATAAAAGCCTGATATATCACACCTCTTGTCTCCTCTCCATCGATTCATTTAGCAATTTTACCCAAAAAAGGCAATCAAGTCGGACTGGGCAGATTTATTCAGTGAGAGCTCCAAGCACATCTTTATTGCTCCCCGTTCCCCTGCCCTCGAGGTCCTGGGAAGCATTTTTCTCTTAATATTTGTTCTATTATTTTAGTAGGGATGAAGCTCACTTGATGGGCAGTAATTGCCTGGACTGCCCTGCCTTTCTGTGACAAAGATTGGTACCTTCCTGGCTGCTGCCTCCCTCTACCCTGCTCTCCTGTCCTTCCTCAGCAGCATTATTGACTAGGAAAGTTCATTAACAAGCCCCTTAATGACTGCAGCCCCGCCAGCCCTGCCCATGATGCTAACCTCTCCTGTGGTTTCCCTTGGTGTCTGCTGGCAGCAGGAGACATCACAGGATGTTTTCTGCATCTCTAGATCCATGTAAGTGCCTGAGCTATTCCTAAAATCCTCCTGTCTCCCTTTGCTGTCCCTCCATCCCCACTGATTTTGGGGACTGAGCCCCTAAAAGTCTGTAAGAGCCAGTAAGTGCAGAGGACAACTATGCAGAGACCTAGTAGAGAGATATTTTGGGATCCTGAGAACATCCCCGACATCCTTGGGCTCCATCCCCACTGATTTTGAGGACTGAGCACCTAGAAGGCTATAAGGGCCATGAAGTGCAGAGGAGGTCTATATAGAGACCTATTAGAGAGATTTTTTGGGGTCCTGAGAACATCCCAAACATCCTTGGGCTCCATCCCCACTGATTTTGGGGACTGAACCCCTAAAAGGCTGTAAGGGCCAATAAGTTCAGAGCAGATCTATGTAGAGACCTATTAAGGAGATTTTTTGGGGTCCTGAGAACAACCCCAAGGCTGTCCTTTCCCCTGGCAGGGCTAACCCCTGCACCCTTCTTTGTCCCTGTCCCTTTGAAGGCAGCCCTGGGAGCCAGGCTGGCTCCCAGCCGAGCTCGATGCTGGGATTAGGCACTGCCTCCTACAAATGAGCTGTTAATTATCATAATCTGGTAATTGAGAAAAATCTAATTATGCAAAGCTAATGGATTTAGAGCTGTGCTGGGGAGCACAGGCCAGGGGAACACAGCTGGGCAGGGCCAGCATCCCCAACCCATGGCTGTGGCCACTGTGGGGGCTTGTGGGACCTTTCACTCCACTCTGGGACCCTGTTGGACATCTGGGCATCCTCAGGAGAGAGCCCAACCTTCTCACCACCCTCCAGTCCTACTTCCTCCTTATACCTGGACATCCTCACCTCTGGTTTCCCCACCTTGCTCCCCAGGAGGTTACTTTGCCCAGTGTGGGAAGCAGCATGGGACAACACATCTTGGGTGTCCTCCTTGATCCCAACCTGTCCTCCCCAACCCCATGGAGGTGGCCCTGTCCTTCTCCCACTGCCACTGAAGGATCTGCCCAGGTGGGAAAGACCAAGAGGGAAAGGCAGACCTTTCTTTAGACCAACCAGAAAGTGACATAAACTTTTGGGAACTTGTGTACTTCTCTGTGCCCACAAGCAACTGTTTTCCCCAGCTTCATCACTGGCCTTGTACCAGATATTGCTTCTTCCTGAGAACATCCTGAGGGTGAGGGATGCTGAGACCTGAAAAATCAGAGCTTCCAGCTGCATCCCTGGGATGGCACCTTGACTCCTTGGCCACTTGATGTCTTGCTCCAGCAAGGCTGGTGGAAAGTTTGGGATCCCACCATATATTCCCTCTGGAAGGGGGTGATATCGTTGTCACCCCAATGGCCAAAGAGCTGTTGGCCCCAACATTTTCTGAGACTGGGGACAGTGCAGCCCTGCCTGATTCCCTGGTAGGGTGATGTGAGGGGTTTGCCCTACTCCCTCCCCCCAAGGAGCCCATGCTAAGTGCACTGAGCTGGTGGAATCAAGCAGATCTCCTGCTAATTGCCCACAAATCCCCCGAGGGACAGGAGATGAGAGTGCCCTGAGCTTTCCAGGATGTTTCTGGCTCTGGTTCCTGCAGGATGTGGTGATGACTGAGTGCCTCTGTGGTCTCAGCACTCAGAGAGAGCTCCCTGCTCAGGGCAGGATGTTGGCAGAGTTGTGCTGCACCATTCCCACCCCTGCATGACTAGTTCAGCCACCACCCATCACCCTGCTGGCCACCATCAGTGCCTTGGAAGAGGCAGAAGAGTGTGGCAGCATGTGGCTGGAGGAAGCCCAGCGACCCTCCCCAGGTCCATGGGGTACCCCCCACCCCTCAGCAGCCCTCTCCATGGGTGGCTGTCCCTCTGGTCACTCATCCCACAATGCTGTGGCCCTACAGGATCAACCCTGTAGCCTGGAGGAGTTTGCTGGTCGCTCCACCCTCCATGGCATCCAGCACATCTTCGGGCACCAGCGCTACACTGCCCGCAACCTGCTGTGGCTACTGGCCTTCCTGGGCTCACTGGCCCTCCTCATCCACGCCTATGCCAAGTGTGTGGGCTTGTACTTCCAGTACCCCCACAGCACCCAGCTGGAGGAGGAGGTGGCCCACAACAAGACCTTCCCTGCTGTCACCTTCTGCAACCTCAACCCTGCCCGTTTCTCAGGGCTCTCCAGCCATGACCTCTACTGGGCAGGGGAAATGCTGGGTCTCCTGGATGGGGCTGGGCAGCCCCTGGTGCCAGAGAGTGAGGAGAGGAGGAGGCTGGAGGCTCTGCTGGGGACACTGGCAATGAGAGAGGAGGAGGAGAAGAGACGTCCCTTCGACCTGGAGGAGTTTTATGGGCGTGTGGGACATCAGCTGGAGCTGGGGGAGATGCTTGTCCGCTGCACATTTGGCAATGAGGAGTGCAACAGCAGTGACTTCCAGACGGTGAGTGCACAGTGATGGGGTGTGATGGTGGGCAGGGAGGGCTGTGGCAGTATGAGGCACTACTGGAGTGCTAGCAGGGGGTTCCTAGGCTCTCAGTGACCCAGAACTGGGAAGGGGAATGCTGATGGGATGAGTTTTTCAGTTGTAGGGCTGCCTGCTTTGGTATGGGGTTTGTTGGGGTTGGGGCAGGACCCTGTGCAGAGACAGAGTGAGATGGTCTTGGGGTATTCTGGTAGGGCTTGTGCCATGAGGCAAAGATGAGAAGAGCAGGGAAGGGATGGATTGGGGAGCTTCCACAACCTTCATCCAACCTGATTAGGAAGCCTGGTTCCTTACCCCTCCTTCTCATGGGCTCTGTGGGAGAGCCAAAGCTCCTGAGGACTTGCAGATGGGGAGAAGGCAAATCCGTGCCTTGAAAGGCTTTGGAAGGGAGGAAAGTGTATCCCTCCTAGAAGAGCAAGGGCCAGAGGATGGTCTACACCCAGGCAGCAGTGTAAGTGAGCAGAGTCAGGCACTATCCTTCCCTCCTAACTCAGAGAAATTGTGGATGCCCCCTCCCTGGAGGTGTTTAAGGCCAGGCTGGACAAGGCACTGAGCAGCCTGGTGTAGTGGGAGGTGTCCCTGCCCATGGCAGGGGGGTTGGATCTAGATGATCTTTAAGATCCCTTCCAACCCAAACCATTTTATGATCCTATGGTGACGTGCCTGTGGCCACCAGCATGGGGAGGTGGCTGAGCTCTGGTGCTGCCAGAACCAGAAGGATTACAAAAGCTCACAAAGGTCCCAGTGATGGACACCACAAGGGTGCCCTCACCTCAGATGCTGGGTGCAAGTTTGCATCATTGCAGCCAAGGGTGAGAGAGAGAGATGCAACCCTGGTGCAGGGGTCCATGGAGCTACCAGTTGGCAGGCAGGGGCAGGAGGGGCTGTGCAGGGACAATGCCCTCTGCTGGGTGCCCACAGCCCATCCCTGCCATGCTGCTGTCTGGGGGACTGCCCACCCCTGGTTGAAACCCCCCTGAAGCACCCAGTGGGTGCACATGGCAGCCATGCTGGGCTGTCCCTGCTGGGTGGCAGATGCAGAGCCCCCAGTTGGGAGGATCCCTAATTTAGCGTGACAGCTCCACTCGTGGCACTAATGAGAACAAAGTGGGGGTGTGGAGCACGGGGCTCCTTGACCAGGTGCCAGGCAGCTGGTGGTGGGCACAACCGTGCTGGGAGAGCTCTGATGGTGACAGGGGACCCTGTGTGAGCCTGCTGATGCCACATTGTCTCTAGGGACAGCACAGACACCCCAGTACCCAGCCACAGGTGACACAGTGCTGGTTTGTGTCACCCTGGTGTGCCAGAGCCAGGTGAGCGTTGCAGAGGGATGCAGGGGCAGAGGAGGGGATGGGCATGGCAGAGGGATGCAGGCAGGGCAGAGGGGATGCCCAGGGCTGCAGACCAGGGCAAAAGGTTGTTGCCAAGAGAAGAGAGACACCTCCTCCCTCCTCTGCTCCTGAGTCAACAGCTGAGGATTACAGGGCTGTAAACAAGGGGATCAATGGTGCTGATGGGAACATTTCCTGGTAATAGCTCCGACCTGTAAAACACAGGGAAGGGGGAGGAAGGGGAGGCTCTGCTCTCACAGCAGTTAACCCTTCCCACCCTCAGCCCTTCCCGGGGCTTGAGCTTGAGCTCACTGGGGTCGGAGTGGGTGCCCCAGGCCAGGCAAGGACTGGGTGCTGCTGTGCTCTAGGGACAGCAGTGCCAGTGGCACTTAAGTGTCATCCCAAGGATGGGTGACTGGCTGCAGGTCAGACTGCTGTCCTTTGGCATGGGCAGGTAGGTGGCCTGAGCCACTGGGCACGGGGCAAATGGTGAGATACCAAGCCACTGATATCCAGAGGAGTCATCCAGACCTCTGGCGGTGGGGTGGCTGCTCTGTGCTGCTTGCAGATGGCTGGGAAAAGTGTCATCCCAAGGAAGTGCTGCCAGCACTGATGGGAAATGTTAATGCCATTGACTGATAAAGGATGCTCATCTCTGCTCCGTGGTGCACTGAAGGCAAGGGCTGTATTGGGCAGATGGAGAGGTGGGAGCAGTCACTGCAGCATCCCCTGGCTCCAGAGCAGGGCAGAGCATGATGCCAGCCCTTCCTTGCAGCGCAGGCTGCAGGGTTTTGGGCAGGTGAGGGTTCTTCTTTCTGCTGGTTGCAGGGGAAGACATCAGGAGGGCAGAGGAGAATTTCATTCTTCTTTCCCATACATCTCTCAGGGCATCTCTGCCAGGGATCCCAGCCCTGCCTGCTCCTGTCACTACCACCCCTCTGGGAATAATGAGTCCCTGAGCAGGCTCCAGGATTTGGCACCCTGAGCTCAACCCCTGCCCATGCCAAGGCTGCCCACCCCACTGTTCACCTCCACGTACAGGCAAACCTCATCACCCCACAGCCCCAGCACACACAGATGTCTGTCCCATCACCCTGGCATCCATCTCTGCATGTGCCCTACATGCTTCCCTGCCTCAGCAAGTCTCCTTGTCACTGGTGCTACCCCAGGGCACTGCCCTACACACACAAAGCCACACTGCTGCATGCCTCACACTGTCCTAAAAGCCTGAGCAGGACAGAGGGTGATGAGTACGTGGTGCTCAAATAGATGCTGCATCCTCTCAGTGGGCACAGCCTGGCTGTGGTGCCCTCCACCCACCCCACTCAGGGCTGGCAGGTAAATGTCAGCCTATTTTTATCTGCTCTCCTATAGGATTGCTGTTCCTTTCATTTGGCTGAGCAGATGTACCTTCATTTCCCACCCCGCTGGGGAGTGGGGTTAATCTCTCTGAAATACACCCTCCCTCCCCCTTTGTGGAGCTGCCCTCCCGGGGGCTGGGCAGCAGGGGATCACGGGCTAATCTCTCCAAAATGAGCAGGCTCTCGGTGTCACTGGGCAGAGGCTTGGGAGGACATCACCTCAGGGTGGAGAAGGGCATCTCCCCCCCCTCCAGGCTGGTGGGACTGAATAGGGCTGGGCTGGCAGAGAATGGGTTTGTTCAGTGCTGCAGGGCTGGGGACATGGGACTTGAAGGACCACCTAGGCAGTGTTAAACAGTATGAGATGAATGTAGAGTCAGCAGCACGGGGAACAGGGCTGCAGCTAAAAAACCCCTGGTGGGCAACGTCCTGCCTAATGATAACCTGTTTTCCAGCAGGGTTTCTTTCTGGCTGGTGAGTCCAAGGCTCTGCTAGGAGCTGACGTGGTGGCCACAGCCAGGCTCTGAGTGATGGTGTGTGTAATAGCAGGGCTGGCAGGTAATAGCAGCCTCACAATCCATCAATAACCCAGCTCCCTGATGGATGCCACCCTCTCTTCCCCTGGCACAGCTGGTGATGAGTTGCAGAAATGCTTGCCACCCTCCCCACTGCCACCCTCCCCGCTGGCAGGACCAGAAGGTGGCTCTGCAAGCAGTCCAGCCACCCCTTACCTCCTCACCCCCACCTTCCAGGATATTTTCATGTTCTATTAATAGTTTTACCCCCTTGAATTATTGATTTGAATTTACAGCCAGAGCTGCCAGCTTAACAACGGGGCTTTCTCAGGAATCAATCTGAGCTGGGGCACAGGAGACTGGGGGGACACGGGAGAAGGTGGGGGGTGAGAGCTGGTTGGGTTAGGGGCACAGTGTGGGGCACGGGGGACAGCACAGTGAGAGGCATGGGGGGACAGCACAGTGAGGGGCTCCCTGAGAACCTGCCTCCTCTCTCATCTCTTCTGATCCATGTCAGGATGATGCTCTCTGTGACTTTTCTCCACGAATGCTGAGCCCAGTCCCTTCTTTCCCAGCTAGAAAGTGCCAGCAGGACCTGGGCAGTGCTGTCACTGCCACACAGGGAACATCTGTGTTCGAGCTCACCTCCTGAATTAGAATCATGGAGCAGTTTGGGTTGGAAGGGACCTTAAAGACCATCAAGTTCCAATCCCCCTGCCGTAGGCAGGGACACCTCCCACTACATCAGGCTGCTCAGTGCCTTGTCCAGCCTGGCCTTAAACACCTCCAGAGAGGGGGCATCCACAACCTCTCTGGGCAACCTCTTCCAGTGTTTCACCACCCTCACTGTAAAGAATTTCTTTCTTATATCCAGCCTGGATCAACCTATCTCCCAATTTACATCCATTATTTCTAGTCCTCCCATCACATATCTTATTAAAAAGTCCTACCCCTGCTTTTGAAAGTTCTCACCAGTGCCACAGCAGGATGATAACCTGGGAACTGGGGATGGATGGGGAGCTGGGGATGAGGGGCTGCTTAGGGTCTGTGTCACCAGCATGGGTTTGACCCCTCCAGAGGAGCCAGAATGGGGCTGGAGATAGCAAGGGCAACATGGGGTTGTGGATAACCCCTCCCTGGAGGTTTTTAAGGCCAGATGGATGAGGGATTGAGCAACCTGGTCTAGTGGGAGGTGTCCTTGCCCATGGCAGGGGGGTTGGAACTAGATGATCTTTAAGGTCCCTTCCAACCCAAACCATTCTGTGGTTCTTTGACTGACTCAGGAATGTCCCACCCCTCCAGCCAGTTGCCAGGAGTGTCCTCAAGGGTTCAGGCCGGTTTGTCCATGGCTGAGGGCAGGGAGTTGAAGCAGGAGGAGGTGTGGAGGCCAGGCAAGGGGCTGCAGTGACATGGCAGTGGGGGGGGGTGTGCAGGTGGGGGAG